>BPTQ01000005.1:290805122-290939506 GCA_019973895.1 Chrysanthemum seticuspe
TTTTCTTGGGCTTTATAGTACCTTTGTTAAGTGCAATGCAAACTACTCGACTGGCCAGTTTACCGAGGACCTGTGAGGTCGAGTCCTGGGCGTGAAGTTTTGTCAGGGTAACCAAGTAGGGAACAAGGTTTGAGGAGAGTTCTTTGAGGTATACATGGAGGTAGACTTCTACTACATTTCTTTAACAAACTAGGATACAAACTACTTGACATACTAAGTTAATGATTACTCCACGACTAGGGATGTTGTCTCCAACGATTATAAGGTCACTTACTTCAGTTAGGAAATCAGAGTTATAGAAATTCGGTTCTTCGTGGACGACGACTAGGAAGTCAGAGTAGTTGTTTAGTAGTAAGAAGTTTACATGTAGTACCTTTACAAAGACCGTAGTTACTACTTCAATTAGGGAAACGATGAGGACTTCTACGAGGTAAACTTTTGTATAAACGATGAGGACTTAGTAGTAGTCTTGGTAGAAGAAGTCCTCTGTAGCTGAGTCGATGGAGTCGATGTCTCCTGAAGAAGATGGTTCTGATGATGATTCAGGAGTAGCAAATATGTTTTCAAATGGAGCATCTTCAGGAGTAGCAAAGGGATTAACTTCATCATTGATGCCAGAAACATTTCCATGATGTACATTTGAAGAATGATGATTTGTTGATGAGACTGAAGGATCAGCAGCAGGTGCTTCTTGGCTTAAAGATATTGAGACTAAAGGATTGACTTCATTCACTGGAATATTAGCAACCTCTGTTGTAGGGATCAGCACCTCATTAGTAATTGAATCATACAGTTCATCAAACATAGGATCAAACAATTTCTTTACATCATCTTCAGATGGAGGTACATATGGAGTTTCTTGAGAGGAGTTTGGAACAAGGGATGAACCAATGGGACTGTTTTGAAGTGCGGGTCCTGAGCTGGAGTGTCCAGGAGCCATTTGACCGGTCAGCTCATCAAACGTAACGTGAATTGTTTCCATGATATTTCGGGTTCTTTTGTTGTAGATTCGGTATCCCTTTTTGTTTGATGCATATCCTACAAATACTTCAATGTCAGCTTTGGCCCTAAGTTTGCCTAAGTCTTGACCCTCATTAGTTGGATAGCACAATGCACCAAACACACGAAGGAAAGATAGATTAGGTTTTCTATTGTGGACAAGTTCATATGGAGTTTTTCCATGAATAGTGTGAATCAGGGAACGATTTTGTGTGTAGCATGCAGTGGCAATTGCTTCAGCCCAGAGAAACATTGGAACCTTTGAGTAGATCAGCATTGTTCTAGCAGCTTCAACAAGAGTACGATTTCGTCTTTCAACTACACCGTTCTATTGCGGGGTTCGTGGAACACTTCTTTGATGGCTGATTCCAACGCTTTCATAGAATTCACTAAGTTGTTTGTTGACAAACTCAGTTCCATTGTCTGTTCTGATAATTCTGACAGTTTTGTTTAGTCGAACCTGCAGCTGTTTGATGAGTTTGATGATGATATCAGGAGTTTCATCCTTTGTCCTTAAGAACTTGACCCAGGTGAATCTAGAGTAATCATCAACCACAACTAACACATATTTCTTCCCAAAGATATTCTGCACCCTCATTGGTCCACATAAATCCATATGAATCATATGAAGAACTTCTGTGACAGAGTTAGTAGGTTTGGGTTTATGGGCATACTTCTTGCTTTTTCCCAATTGACATGCTGAACAAAGATGATCCTTTTCATACTTTAGTCTAGGTAAACCTACAACTAAGTCCTTTCTGGAAAGATCGTTGATGGTGCCGAAGTTCAAGTGATTGAGACGACGATGCCACAACCATGACTTTGTTTTTGAAGCCTTAGATAACAAGCAGATTGGAGAGGCCCTCATCATGTCATCGATAGAGATGGTGTAAAGGTTTGAGCCACGATTTCCTTTCAACATTTCCTTACCATTAAGATCTCTAACAAAGCAGGTATGTTTTCTGAAGGCTACTTCTAGATCAGAGTCACAGAATTGACCAACAGAGAACAGATTATGACCTAAACCTTCCACATAATACACTCTAGAGATGACACTATCACCAACAACATAATCTCCATAACCCATAATAGCACCGAAATGATCATTACCAAATCTAACAGTCCCGATGAATTTGCTCACGAAGTTCATGAGCCGCGACCGGTCTCCAGTCATATGCTTGGAACAGCCTGAGTCCAGGTACCACAGAACGATTTGAATGATCTGCAGTTGAACACAGACAAGAATGGATAACTGGATAATTGGGATCCCCATGCAAGAATGGGTTCCATTTGGTTAGTTACAATGGTTGGACCACCCACATCAGAAATAGAAGCATTCATATCAGAAAGTGAGGTAATGGAATCATTGTGAATAGATGCAATACTAGTGTCTGTATTAGCCCTGTTTACAGTGTGACCACTTCTTAAGGGAATAGTTCTACCAGTAGGCATCCATTTTCTAGTGGGCATTATCTGATTAGTCTTATGACCAACAGGTATCCAATAAAAGCCTATTCTGCTGAATGTTCTTCCTGTGGGTTTCCATTGTTTTCTAACTTTCATTCGATTTTGCCTTTTAGCCCTTTTAGCATGAATATTAGCATTAACAATATTAACTGGACAATTAGCATCATTAGGCAGAACATTAACATCACATTCATGATTAGAAACAGAATTCAAGCAGTCATCAGTACAAGGTTTGCAAATAGTATCAGAATTAGAATTAATTACAGTACGCCTATGGCTAATACTAGAATCAACACGATTTGTTTTATTCGATTCAAACTTAAAGTTCCTAGATTGTTCTTCTACTCTTTTCCAGTGCACATTCTTAGCTTGCGAGGTCCTATCATTCCTTGTATTGTCTTGAGACTTTGACCTGCTCCCTTTAATGTCACTGATTACTCCTGTAGAGGGAATGGGAACATTAGTTTGTTTTACTACTCTTTGCATCACCTGTTTAGATGTGCTGGGATCTGAACTACATGCAGGTGCACTAAGGTTCACTTTCTTAACACTAGAGGTACTGAGACTAGTACTCCTAGAAGGCACATTTGAGTTCACTTTCCTAGCATTGACAGATCTAGAATCTGAACTACTCAATGGTACACTACTCCTCACATTCAAGCCATTGGGAATCGAGTGCATATCATGTTTGGCCTTAGGCATTGAGCATGGAATCAAAGGGTTAACTCTCTCACCTAATGTCTTTGGGCATATTGTGATCAAACATTCTAAGATTTCTTGAGATCGTTTGGCATATAAGCATGCATGTCCAATTGCATTATCATGAGGTTTCTCTAGCTTATCCTCTTCAACAATCTCACGCAGGCATTCTAAGCAATCCTTAAGGGATGATAAATATGTTTGAATGGCAAGTTTGTAGTTCCTTAGATGAGGAGGGACATATGTCACAGATAAAGCATATTTATTACTAGAGTGAGCCTTAGATACAACATTCTCCTCATTGATCATTGGCATTTTCCCTTTTACCTGACTCTTCAGATTCTCAATTTCCTTTTGCAATGAAGTTATTTGTTCGTTGTTTTTGTTACGAGTGACTTTAATTGATTCAAACAACTCATTGAAATGACGTTTAACCTTTTCATTTTCTTCTAGAAAACTTTCGTTTTCCCTTTGTAAAGCATTTACTAGGTTTTGAAGATGAAACGTTTGGGAATTCTGAGAATCTAAAGGAGGAGGCATTTGGGAGCCTGTCATATTGTTCGTTTGACCCTTTAATTGAGAGATTTGGGCTTTCAGCTTTCTGATCGTGTTACACTGAGCTTGAATATGTTCATCTCGTTTGTTAATTTGAAAAACTGCATCAAACTCTGGAGCATCTGAAGATGTCTTGATATTTGAAGTTTTGACATTTTCTTTGAGATGTTGATATTTTAGTTGTAGATTAAAATACTCAACTTCTAGTTTAGAAAAATGTTTAACCAAATTGTCGTGATCATCCAGTTCAATTTTCTCATTTAGTTTGGAATTAGTTTTTTCAAGCTCAATGACACGATCATGGGAGACTTTCAGGGCCACAGATAGTTCATGAAATTTGGAAGCATTAATAGAGCAATTTGAAGCAGTGAAAAAGACATCTTGAGCAACACATTCAGTAATAAGATTCTCATTTAATGTATGCAGGTTCTTTCTCTCAATCTCATTATATTTCAGTGCACGCTCATAGTCACTAACTTCAACAACCATTGAATCAAATTCCTTTTCCATTCCCTTAATATCAGTTTCTATCCCCTTTTTAAGACTCTCAAAGTGATCTTTTAGAAGTTTAAAGAAGGGCATGACCTCAGTTAAATAATATTCTTTCATTTGTTCAAAACCCCTTTCTCCTTCAGTTATACCTGTGGGTGTGATCCTTTTCTTGCAAGTTTTCTCAAAATCAACAAATAGTTGAAATATAACGTATTGGCTAATTAATGTCTTGCTTTTAGTGGCAATTGTTCTAGGTACAAGATGCATTGGTGTATTAAGAGGATACACCGTCGCTCTAGGCATTTTCCTAAGGGGAGGGTTTGTTTCAACAATATTTTCCGCTTTCTGCTTATCTAAATCCTTTTTCCAGAAGACTTGTTCGGGAGTCAACAAAGTCTGAGGCTTAAACTTGTTCAAGGAAATCTAGTTTTCCTTCTTGTAATCATGAGGAGAGATGATTATGTTTTTCTCTTTGCATTTGGGATCATTTTGTTTCTTATTCATCTTTTCCCTAGTGATTTCATTTAATATCTTATCTTCCTCAGTGCACTCAACGCAACTAGGTTTCTGCCTAGGCTTAAGGACTTCATTACCATCATAAAGCACCTTATGAGCATTTCTAGCCTTTTTAATTACCTCTGGATTTGGTTCCTCAACAAGGGGAATGCTATGCTTATCGCTTAAGACACGATGTTTGGTGACCATGTGAGCAGTCTGAATGGTATTTCCTTGTATGTACAACTTGTTTTCAAGTTTGTTTTTCAAAGTTTTCAGATTAGAAAAATCTCTCAAGAGTTTTGATTCCTTTGCATTAAATTCTTGCTTAAGCATTTTCACATTTTCTTGAAGTTCTTGTTTTTGTTTAGCTGTTTTAGAAAGTTTTTCTTGCAAGGAATTTAATTCTTGTTTCAATACTTCTTCTTTAAACTTACTTTTTCTAATTTCTGTACTCACTTGGACATCCATTTCCTGCTCACGAGTGGTCAACTCAAATTTTGCACGTTGTTCATAAATAGCAACACGTTCCTTATAGGCATTTAGTTCAGAAATTATGGAATCATCAGGAGCACATGCAGTGTATTCATCAAAGACATAGTCATTATTGATTGCAGAAGATGCATCACTTGGTACAACTTCACTTTCACTTTGTTTCACGTATTGATCGTATGGGACAATATTGTTATTACCCATATTTTCAACATTTGATTCAATAGTTTCAGTTGATTGTACTTTGTCATGCATCTGTTGCACATCAGCTTCATCGTATAGTTTTAATACCTCTGAGATGAGTTTGTCCTTGGATGGGCCAGCTTGTGGTGAAGAAGTGATCCTGGGAGAGACCATTGGAGATATGCTAGCCATAAAGATTGTGTGTGCAGTAGGTCCATCATCTACATCAGAGTCGTATGCATCACAGTCAGCGACTTGAAAGGCGTTCTGATGATTGTGACCTATCTCCTGAATAGGCTGCTCATCCACATCTGCATCATAGGTCTTGGCATTGCCCTCAGCAAGAAACAGCAATTCCTCTTCATCCAACGCAGCACCATTGTCCTGAGCTTGTGCCAGTAACATCTTATCTCTGAAGTAATAAGCATTCTGTGGACGCTTTGGAGATGTGCAGTTCCTTGCAATGTGTCCCTCACCACCACAGTTATAGCATTTGATCTGCTTAGCTTGACCTTGGTTACCATTCCTTCCTCGATTCTGATTGCCCACATATCCTCTAGTAGCACCACCCCTTCCCTGATCATACTGTCTTTCCTGACTGGTTGCACCACGATCCTTCCATCTTTAACAGTAGCTTGATTGTGTGGGTTAGATGCTGTTATGAGGTTGTTGTTGGTTTGTGGGAGAGAATTCATGTTTGGTGAGAACTCTCTAAAAAGATTAGACTTTTGAAACTTTTTGTTTGAACTTTTGTTCGACATGTACGCTTAAGACACGATGTTTCGTGATCATGTGAGCAGTCTGAATGGTGTTTCCTTGTATGTACAGCTTGTTTTCAAGTTTGTTTTTCAAAGTTTTCAGATTAGAAAAATCTCTCAAGAGTTTTGATTCCTTTGCATTAAATTCTTGCTTAAGCATTTTCACATTTTCTTGAAGTTCTTGTTTTTGCTTAGCTGTTTTAGAAAGTTCTTCTTGCAAGGAATGTAATTCTTGTTTCAATACTTCTTCTCTAAACTTACTTTTTCTAATTACTGTACATACTTGGTCATCCATTTCCTGCTCACGAGTGGTCAACTCAAATTTTGCACGTTGTTCATAAATAGCAACACGTTTCTTATAGGCATTTAGTTCAGAAATTATGGAATCATCAGGAGCACATGCAGTGTATTCATCAAAGACATAGTCATTGTTGACTGCAGAAGATGCATCACTTGGTACAACTTCACTTTCACTTTGTTTCACGTATTGATCGTATGGGACAATATTGTTATTACCCATATTTTCAACATTTGATTCAATAGTTTCAGTTGATTGTACTTTGTCATGCATCTGTTGCACATCAGCTTCATCGTATAGTTTTAATACCTCTGAGATGAGTTTGTCCTTGGATGGGCCAGCTTGTGGTGAAGAAGTGATCCTGGGAGAGACCATTGGAGATATGCTAGCCATAAAGATTGTGTGTGCAGTAGGTCCATCATCTACATCAGAGTCGTATGCATCACAGTCAGCGACTTGAAAGGCGTTCTGATGATTGTGACCTATCTCCTGAATAGGCTGCTCATCCACATCTGCATCATAGGTCTTGGCATTGCCCTCAGCAAGAAACAGCAATTCCTCTTCATCCAACGCAGCACCATTGTCCTGAGCTTGTGCCAGTAACATCTTATCTCTGAAGTAATAAGCATTCTGTGGACGCTTTGGAGATGTGCAGTTCCTTGCAATGTGTCCCTCACCACCACAGTTATAGCATTTGATCTGCTTAGCTTGACCTTGGTTACCATTCCTTCCTCGATTCTGATTGCCCACATATCCTCTAGTAGCACCACCCCTTCCCTGATCATACTGTCTTTCCTGAACTGGTTGCACCACGATCCTTCCATCTTTAACAGTAGCTTGATTGTGTGGGTTAGATGCTGTTATGAGGTTGTTGTTGGTTTGTGGGAGAGAATTCATGTTTTGGCTAATCAGAAGAGCTAGTTGATTAATGAAGCTTCCCACGTGTGCATCAGCATCAGCTTGTTTGTACATAGGATCAGGAATGAGTTTGTTATTACCATTACCCAAGGGTATGACTTGTGAAGCTTTGGTTGTGATTCCGATGTTTGAGTAGAAGGCAGTTGAATCATTAGACGAGCTTGTCTCTCCCGGGTTAGTTTTGAACTGATTGAGAATCAATTTTTCAAACATAGCATGTCTCTCATTCTGAAGGAGGAAGGCATAGAGTTGCTCATAGTTTGTGTTCTTCAATCCTTTAGTAAGCTTCACAGCGGTAACAAACTTGTGCCATTCGGGATTCATGTTGTTCACAAATTTTGAATTCAACTGAATGTTAGGCATAGTCATTCTGATGTTCCTCATGTCATTAACTAACTTATGAAATCTCACATAGTACTCATAGACATTCTCATCTGGTTTCATCTTGAAGTGCTCAAATTCGTCATAGAGTTGTGATTCTCTGTCTTCCATGGTTAATTCTGAACCTGAGAGAAGCATCTTTACATTATCCCAAACTGCCTTTGCATCAGTGTTATGATTGATCAGCTTGTAAATGTCTTTAGGAAGACCTTGAAGAACAATGTTTGAAGCCCTGATATCTGCATCGAATCTCTTTTTCTCCTTATCATCAAGCTCATCATACATCTTAGGTCTGTCCATTCCGTAAACAGGAGTACCATCTTCATTAGTATCAAGTATGTCTCTAGTCGTCTCAACTCGATATGGTCCTTCATCAATGGATTTGA
Source organism: Chrysanthemum seticuspe (assembly GCA_019973895.1). Lineage (NCBI taxonomy): Eukaryota > Viridiplantae > Streptophyta > Magnoliopsida > Asterales > Asteraceae > Chrysanthemum > Chrysanthemum seticuspe. The sequence continues at coordinate 290,813,246 of BPTQ01000005.1, forward strand.
GAATGTTGACACCATTTTCCTTTCCAAGGCAATACAATCTGATTCGTTGAGCCCAAGAATCGTAGTCAGTTCTGTCAAGCATGGGTGGACGAGTATCTGAGCCAGCTGCTTGTACATCCTCGGCAACAGTGGAGATGACAGTAGGGACGTTGGTAGACATGTTAACAGATTATACGGGATTTTATAACTCTATGATTAAACCGGGAAATAGATTCTTTCACGGGATTTTACTAAATCAAGAGAAAACCGTAAACAATCACTCAAGTCGCTAGATGATAATGCACTAAGTCGCTAGAGACAAATGCACTAAGTCGCTACCAATTAATTCGCTAGAAAACCAAGTCGCTAGAAACCCAAGTCGCTAACAGAAAAGCAAGTCGCTAAGTAGTAACTCGCTACAGACCAAGTCGCTAACCAAATTTTGGCAGCAATTCGCTACACAAGTCGCTAGATATGCAAGTCGCTAAAGAGCAACTCGCTACAGACCAAGTCGCTACCACAAGTCGCTACCCGTAGTGGAGAATCCACTACTTGTACTTTAACTCGCTAGATCTAACTCGCTACTTTCAACACTGTAAGTCGCTACAAAACTGTGAAGCAAGTCGCTACCAAGAAAATATTCCGTGAGCTAAGTCGCTAGCTTGAAAAACCATATAAACATCACTTTTCAATCCAAAAACAACCCAACCAAGATGATTCAAGCTTACCAAATGAAAACCTAAACACTTCTGATGATTCTAAACATAAAAGTACCAACAAAATTCAAACTTTAACACAAGAAATCAACCAAATGATGCAAAAACCACTAAACTTTTTCAAACTCAAAAACCACCTAAAAACCACTATAAATCCAAAGATGTGCAAGATATGATCTAACCATGGCTCTTGATACCAATTGTAAGATATAACTTTTCACATACACATCAAACCATAACACAAAGTAGCATATAGATGGAATTCTAGAGAGAGAAAGTTAGAGGTTTAGGGAACTTAGTGAGAGAAAGTGAAAGATCTTATTATGAGCTCCAACTCTCTACCTTGGAAGGTAGAGAGTATATATAGTCTTACATAACTCGCCACACTTTGGGCTGTGGATCAGGCATACAGTGGGTAAAGACCCGTCCGTCCTCCACGGTGTTACTTAACTAAATTACTACTTAACTTAAAAGAACTACGACTACGAGCTTTCTAACGATTACATATACTTGAGGTGACCGATTCTTTAATACCGGGAATTTCTAATTCCTAACTCCATAAAACCATTTTCATGAAAATCTATCAAAGTGTTTGTGAATGAAAAACATGTTTGAACACTTCAAGAGTTTTAGATTTTCAGAAATACTCCCCCTCCACATGTGCTTAAGAGTTTTTACAGAAATTTGCACAGTGAGGAAAGAGTTCGCACTTTTTGAATTGATCCACTCAAGATAGACAATTCCTTGCGAGACACGATTACGTTGCATAGTTAAAGAGATACATTGTCAGCTTTTAGGTGACAACTAGCTCTAATAACTACCTTGAAGATGTGGACAACCCCGAAAGGTTGTCAAACCCGTCAAAGTTCATGTCTATCAAGAGCTTCTCGAATGGGTACAATTTACTTGGATAAGTCTTGGAAGACAAATCCTTTCATTGTATGACTGTTAGATCCCGTCAATTCATGGGTTGAAGTCTTTTCACACGAGAATTCAATAGCAAAACACAACATATTTCTTATCACATATTTTCTCCCCCTCAAAAATGGCATATAAATGTTGTTTTTGAAGAAATGTTGAGAATAAATATGACCATTTTGAGTTTTGTGGGAAGATTACACAAAGAACTTTTTGTGACCAAAGTTTTTTAAGTCAAATATTCCCCCTCAACAAGTGATATAAACGGTTGAGGTTTTGAAAATCATAAGGGGAAGTACTTGTTCTTTTGAGCAAAACCTTTGAAAAATGAAAGGTTTGATAGGTTTTACTCAAAAGTAAGAAGCTTTCGCTCCTTTATAAGGATTGTGGCACTGAAGCGTACCACAGGGTCCTTTCTTGACAAGTACGGGTTGTACACTGAAATGTGTGCACAAGCCATAGTCATTATAAATCACACATCCAAATGTATATGAAATAGAAGCAGTTCAAGGGGTACCAGGTAGTCCAGTAATGTTGCCAGGAATGCGAACCGGGCGTTGATAGCCGGTGAGATTAATCCTGGGACGACCACCAACAAAGCTCTCTAATGTTCTGAACTGATCCCTTCGATACAACCGTTCATCAATCATAGTGATGATCCTCTTCACATTCCGTCTGTCCTGAGAGTTCCATCGCTTTCGGTTCCCAATGTCTTCATGTATATCCTTTAACCTATAATCTAATCCGTCCCTAACCTTCTTCAATGTGTGATCCCCAAACTTGTGAAGATCTCTAAACGTCATCAAGCAATTTGTTTGAAGTTCACTGCGATAAACGACGCCGAATGGTTTGCTGACGAGTGTGTATTGTGGAAGCTGGTTGATGTCTGGAAGTTCTAGCTGAGGTTTGGTGAAGTTGACACGGGTCTGATACGACTCAACAGCTAGTTGTATATCTTCTACACGTTCCTGTATGACTATGCTTATGATGAATATGAGCAAGGACTTGATGTATTCACGTTGAACTTCAGTCGAGAATTGTCTCATGCGTCCCTGTACTTTGGCAAGATACAGATCTTCAATGTCGTTGAGAGACAAGTTCTGAAAGTCCGCTTCACAGAATTCATAGTCTCTTTCGTCTTGTCTTTTGACCGCAATTTTCTTGAGGAAAGTGTAGTCCCATTTGGACGAATGAGCGACATGCTTAACAGCAACGATTCCTTTAGTACTGAACACTTCATGTTGAGATTTCTGAACCTGGCAGCTTCTGTAGTAGATTCGTCGGCGTTCTGGCCAATGGTGAATCCCATACATTGCATCTCGGTTATATAATTCCACATTGTTGGAAAACATGTGGGTAGCCTTTTCCTCGATGGCTATGCAGTTAGAGTATATGGCTGCCGGGAACGGAAGTGTCAGAGATGTAGCATATTTCCTTAAATCATCACTGCCGTGTAGAAGAAATTCCAAGTCGTTGTTGAAGAAGTAGCGAAATGGAATCTTAGGCTGATCTGGTTGGCCAATCAATGGTAGAGGTTTAGACCAATCGGTGTAGTATGGAGGGTTATCTCTTCTGGTGAAGTCGATGTTTGCTTCAGGGTTGAGCCAATCAATGTTTTTGGACATGGCTCGTGCGATGTTTTCAAGGTGATACTCAACCTCGATGGCACTTTCGGAGCTGTCTTTTAGCAGTTGAAAAGCTTCATTTTTGATTCGTTTCAACTCTGATTTCGTCATCTTCTTCACTCGAAATTTTTCCTGCAGTACCTTTGCATGCTCCAATGTACTACCGTCTTCCAGATCTTGACCTTCAGGTGGGTAGGGAGTAGAATTAACAAGTGTAGAAAACCAGTCGTATTCATCGGTGTCATCTTCATCTAGCCATGATACGACGTCAGCCTTAGGCGCCTTCTTCTTCTTTTTCTTAGGCCTATATGAGGATTCTGGTTTCTTAACTTTGTCGGGAGAGGCGGGTTGTTGTTGGGGCTCATGGAATTCCTCATCGTCACCACTCGTATACTCAAAGTGATCACCGGTTTTCTGAGTCTGGGGTGGTAACTCAGAAGAATCCTGAGGTTTTTCAGTAGAAGAGCTAGGAGGAGACCTTTGTTGAGCTGGAGTCCGTTGGGGTGGAGGTTGCATAGAAGATGGTTCACCAGACTTCTTCGGGCATTTAGGGTCGTTATTCTTATCCTTATCCTTATCTTCATCATCACGTGGATGCTTAGGCCTTTCAGCTTCTTCTCTGCATGTTGATTTTAGTTGGTATTCCAGCAATGCTTCAAACAATTTACCTTCGTAAGATGCAAATGTTGCAGATCGTTTCGACATTTGAGCTACCAGCCGGTTAACTAATTCAGCATCTGAGAAGATTATGGGATCAACTGGATTGATGTTCACATGCATTGGAGTTGATTTCATAGTCTGTTTGGCCAGATGTAAGAGATTCGGATAGAGTTGTTTGGTAAACATCTCCTTAGTAACTCCAGGAACGATGTCAAGAAGGTACTTATGAGTGTAACCTTTGATCATCTCGTTCATTTTCCCTTGAAGATCACGTTTCATGAACTTCTGGACGTATTCCCTTTCAACTTGCATCTTGTCGTTCTCATCATGAAGATACTGTATCTGATCAGCGAAGAAATTCATCTTCTTGTAGAGCACGTCTTTCTTTCTGACCTGTTTGACAGCTTTAACGATTCGAGTCTTAGCTTGAGAGATCCAAGATGCAGTTGGCTTCTTCACTGACCTGGATGTGGATCTGGTTGATCTTTTTGATGGTGGTGGTGAAGAATGAGATGATGAATCTGATGAGGAGGAGATATGAGGAGACTCGAGGTCCTTCAGTGGTTCAGAAGTTTCCTCCTTAGAACGTGTGGGACTGTCTAGAAGAAATTGATCATAAGCGGTTTCTTCTTCATTTCCAGACTTAGCCTTATCATCAGTCTTAGAATCATCAGCAGGAGTTTTCTCAGTCTTATCAGTTTCTGGTTCCTCAGTATCAAAGTTGATGGGGTCCTCAGCCTGCCGTTGTTGTTGTTCGTGGGTGGTGGTAGCACCAGTTCCCTTATCGGGTTGATTAACCGCATCAAGAACTGGTGTGGCTTGAGTACCACCGCTTGAACCTCCAGGGCCACGAGTTTGATCTTTTACGAATGCTTCGGCAAGATGTTTATGTCTGAGTTCCTTCAACTTCCTTTGATATTCTTTTTGCTCATCTATTGGTTCTTCTTCAGAGCTCTCCTTATCATGCTCAATCACTGGAGTTTTTCCTTTTCCTTTATCTGCTGGTGGACTGGGAGGTCTATCTACTGATGGAGTAATGTCGGTTGCCGTTTCAGAGTAGAAGATCTCTTCGTCTGATTGTGTATCTTCAGAGCTTTCGTCCACTAGCTTTCTTGGTGGTTCAGGCTTTGGTACGGGAATGGGAACAGCTTCCTTAGAAGGAACAATCATTTTACGTGGAGGATTCCTCTTGGGGAACTTCCTCTGACTCTCAGTGCTTGCAGCACTTCCTGCACTCCCTCTTCTGGTTTTTCTTGTAGGCGTACTAGAAGATTTTTCATCGAGAAAACCCACTTTGTTCTCTTCCACAGCAACCAAATATCTTTTATAAGAGTAGAGCTTTTTGAGTTCGTCTGACAGAAGATGATCCGGCAATACATCACCTTGTTTCTTTGTAGTTAACTCCTTAAATCTGACTGTTAGGATAGGTTCAGTCAACATGTCGTGATTGTTGGGGTCATTGAGTCTCTTGGGGATATCAGGATTAAGTCCAAGAACTCGTTGGATCAACAGTTTAGTATATCTTATATAAGGAATCTTTGAGCCAAGCTTTTTGAGGAAAGACATCATGTCGTCCCATATCAGAGCTTCAATTTTGATGTGCTTCAGGTTGATCAAGGCCCAAAAGATTTGCAGTTCCATGAGCTTGGGATGCTCATAGCCACTGTCACGACCGGAAACAGATTTTGTGATGATGATATAAAGGGTTCTCCAAGGCTGAGGAATGTTTTTAAGATCCACGTGTGAATGCTTAATGATAACTCCTGAAGCTTCGTCATACCCAATATCAATCAAAAATTGCAAAACAGTTTCTTCAGTTGGTGCGGCAGAGTATTCAGTTGGTATGATGTCAGGAATGAGGAGGACAGCCCTTAAATCTGCAGGAGTGATGGTGACTTGTTTGTGGTTTAGAGTCACTGTCACAGCATTCTGTCCTTTGATATTTTGCATTGTGTTCCAGAACTGATGAATGTAGATCTCTAGAACAGTAGCAGAATGGGAGAGCATGTTTTGATAAGGATGGTTCTTCAAAATATCCACATCAATCAAGCAAGAAGACTCTGAGCAGGTGAGGGTTTCAAAGTCAACGCGAAGGTTATTCTTTCCAATCTTCGTCGGATAGCCATTTGGGAAGATATCAGCAATGGTGAGAACATTTGGTGCATCCACATTCATTTGAGCGTCCATGTCTAGATCTGAAACACATTTAGCCAAAAGAACCAACATATCGAAAGACATTATGTTAGTCAACAGATGGTTTTATTGTCTAATTATTGAATGTGATGACTCAATGATTGTTACGAGTCCAAAGTCACTTGTTTGTCCAATGGTCTAATGAAGTCGTGATAAGTTTCATGAGTTAGTTAACTTTAAGTTTTAAAGTTTATGTTATCACTTATTTTTCACAACATATTAAACGTTTAAGCTTATTAGTGACATTATTGGTTTCGTGACGTCATGATTTATTTATTTACAAGTTTGCACGCGTAAAAATTCATAATGAAGGTTTAATCAAGGCTTAGGTGTAGAAATGGTAGCTTATGCGTAAACAGGAGTTATACGCGTAAAGGCGCAAGCTTATGCGTAGGACCTTGTCTTACGCGTAAGAAATATTACGCGTAGGAAAAAGGGGACCTTATGCGTAGAGCTTACGCGTAAGCGCATATAAACCTTGCGCGTAACGCTTACTCGTAAGAGTAGTCCTTATGCGTAGAGGTCACTGTTTACGCATATCCTTCACAGGATACGCGTAGTCCCTTATGTGGAACCTTACGCGTAAACCCTACGCGTAAGATTTCTCTTACGCATAACATGCTACGCGTAAGGTGATCCTTATGCGTAGATGTCTAACAACCTTGATTCTGATTTTTTACGTGTAGCAAACCTGAAATAACATCATCATAGCATCAATATTAACATTAACATTCATTCTATAACTGATTTCATCACAAACACTCATTCAAACAGTTACGCGTAAGATTACTTATGTGTAGACTTAAACCCTAAAGTTCAATAATTACGCATATGAAATCTAGCCATAGGAAATGCACCAAATTTATTCTGGTAGTTCTAAGTAGTCATGTGAGTGATATGATCAAGTTTTAACATCAAGTTCGCAGTGAATCAAAAGTACCCAAATATCAAGAACATTAAACCCTAATTTCTAATTCTCAATCAATTAGTGTTTCTGGGTTGTTTCAGAGCCTAGATAATATCAATTCACTATAATAACAACATCACGCAACTATCGTTTTGACCAAAAACATTCACATTTGAAAATACCCAAACCCACGCATAAACCCTAATTCCTAAAAAACAATCAATTCGTGTTTATGGGTAAGTTTTGAGGATAAAAACAATATCATTGATGTTTTAGAAACGTTTTGACACAATCTTTTTAACCACAAACACATAAACAAGATTATGTGTTCATACGCATACGCGTAGAACACAAAATCGTCCCTCGTTTAAGATCTAACCGTTATTTTTCAAAATGATTCAAAACCATTGTTTGTAATCTTGTTAAGAACACAAAAACACTTACAGATTGTTGATCCAAAACACGGATTTCAAGATCAAATTATAGGCGTAGGATTAGTTTGGTGTGAGTAATAAATGTGAAGTATTAAAGTTAGGTGGAATGTTTTATTAGAAATAACTTTCAAATTTTGACAGTTTTAGTCCCTCCACCTTTTCCATTTTCATCCAAAGCCTTTTAACTTCCATTTTGGTTACTAAACGAAATATTTTAAGAAAGAAAACTTGACGACACTCCCCCTCGACTTAAGAAATAATGAAAGGTTATAAATTTTAGTTCGAGGAGTGTCAGTGAACCAGAAATGTGGCCACCATTTTAAAGAAACAACCGGGGATAAGGTAACATGCAAGTATACAATTATTTTGAAACAGTTAAGAATTTATTTTCTCCCCCTCAACACTTGATCGGAAAATTACTGAATTTTGAAAGATTTGAGTGTTGACGGAAGAAATGTACTTGCCATGTTTGAAGAAATGTAGATAGAAGAATATTTTTGCTGTTTTATCTGATTTTATATTTTTATATTTTGTTTTTGAAAAATATTTACAAAAGAGATTTTGGTGTTTGACTGGTTTTTAAGACTGTTTTAAGAGTTCATCCAATTCCTCTTGAGTCAAACACCTCATACCAATCCGGTGGACCAACTCATTAAACCTAGCAGGAGCTAAGGCTTTGCTGAGTAGATCTGCCAGTTGGTATTCTGTACCCATGAAGTATAATTCAACAGTACCGTGTTCCACGTGGTCCTTGATGAAATGATAGCGAAGATCGATGTGCTTTGATTTCGAATGCTGAACTGAGTTGCACGAGATCGCAATAGCACTCCGATTGTCGCAGTACATCGGGATTTTGTCAAATACGTAACCATAGTCTTTGAGTTGTGTTCTCATCCAGATGACTTGAGCACAACACGCCGACATGGCTACATATTCTGCTTCAGTTGATGACAGCGATGTACAATCCTGCTTCTTCGATTGCCAGGACACCAGTTTATCACCAAGAAATTGTAGTGCTCCTGAAGTACTTTTCCGCGAATCTAAACATCATGCGTGATCAGCATCTGAAAAAGCGATTAGTTCAAAACCAGAATCCTTCGGATACCAGATCCCCAAGTTAATGGTTCCCTTGATGTATCGGAAGATTCTTTTAGCCTCAGAGAGGTGGGTTTCAGTTGGTCTCGACTGATAACAGGAGCAGAGATAAATGGCAAAGACAATATCATGTCTGCTAGCTGTAGATACATGAGAGACCCAATAATACTTCGGTATTTTTTCGGGTCGACTAATTTCCCATGTAAATCAGCGTCTAGCTTCTTCGTATGAGTCATTGGTGTGGCATAAGTGTCACAGGTTTTCATTCCAAATTTGTTTAACAATTCAAGGGCATATTTGGACTGACTCAAGAAAATACCACGGGGTGATTGATGAACTTGCAGTCCTAGAAAGAACGTAAGTTCACCCATCATGGACATTTCAAAAATTTTATTCATTAGTTTTGCAAAAGCGATTGAGTACTTTTTATGTGTAGACCCAAAAATGATGTCATCCACGTAAATTTGAACAATTAAGATATGTGCCCTGTGATATTGTATGAAAAGAGTAGGGTCGACCGAACCTTTGGTGAAATTATTGGCAATGAGGAAAGATGATAGCTTATTGTACCATGCCCGAGGAGCTTGTTTGAGACCATACAGAGCTTTGTTCAGTTTGTAGACATGGTTCGGGAACTCGGGATCAACGAATCCTTCTGGTTGGCTGACATAAACCGTTTCCTTCAGTTATCCATTTAGAAACGCAGTTTTGACATCCATCTGAAAGACCGTCATATTCATATGAGCCGCAAACGCTAGAAATATCCGAACAGCCTCATGACGAGCAACCGGAGCAAATGATTCTTCAAAGTCAATACCCTCCTCATGTCGATAACCCTTAGCCACCAAAAGTGACTTGTTTCTGATTACGTTCCCTGCAGCATCCAATTTGTTCTTCCAAATCCATTTGAGACCAATGACGTAGACCCCTGTTGGTCTTTCAACCAGTTCCCATACTTCAAGATGTTTCAATTGGTTGAGTTCTTCCTGCATGGATTCAATCCAGTTGTCTTTTGTCATTGTGTCTTTAATGTTTTTAGGCTTAGATTGGCAGACAGTGAGTGCATAAATGGAATGTTCACCATCTGTGTGAAGGCGTTGTCTCGTAACGACTGGTTGATTAGGGTTGCCAATAATATTTTCCAGAGGATGGTCTTTTGTCCATCGATGTGTAGAGGGTTGATGTTGGTATACATTGTGCAGATTTTGAGGATTCAAATGGCTTGTTGAAGATTCCGCGACATCTGGTGCAGCAGTCTCATTAGCAAACGGGTTAAAAAACGCATTTGGATCAAAATCTGCAGGTGGGGGTACTTCATTAAGAACATCATCAGCTGGTTCATCATTGTTGGAAGCGGTTTGTTCAACTGTTGTGTTGGAGTCAACTGGTGGTGCTTCTTTAACCGTAGTTGTTGTAGCAGGTGTATCAGGTATAAGAGTATTATCAGGTTGAGCAGCGGAAACATCGGATACACCTGGAGCACGTTCATTAATATCGTCACTGAACAGAGGAGCAAATAGTCTTTCCATTTGTTGACGTGTAAGCTGGGGGCTTTGTTCAGCTGATGATGGGGTTTGAGGGAAGTTTAAGCGGTTGTGACCGGGTTCCAAGTTGTTATACTCAGAAGCCATTTCCGTAAGTTCATCAAAATGAGCATGAATCGTTTCCATAACCTCCTTTGTTCGACGATTCCAAATTTGGAAACCTTTAGAATTATCACAATATCCAATAAAGACTCCAATGTCAGCTTTGGCTTTGAGCTTTCCAAAGTTATCACGATCATTATTCAGATAGCAAAGAGATCCAAATACATGAAAGTGTTTGAGATTCGGTTTTCTGTTGTGGACAAGCTCGAAAGGTGTTTTGTTGTGGCGTTTTGTAATCATAGAACGGTTTTGAGTATAGCATACAGTAGATACAGCTTCTGCCCACAAGTAATATGGGAGTTTAGCATTGATTAACATTGTTCTTGCAGCTTCCACTAACGTTCGGTTTCGTCTTTCAACAAATCCGTTTTGTTCTGGTGTACGTGCAATAGATGTCTGATGCTGAATTCCCACTTTCTCATAAAATTCACGAAGAGTTTGGTTAACAAATTCAGTTCCTTTGTCTGTTCTGATTTGTCTGACGGTGTTTCGGAGCTGAACCTATATTTTCGTGAGAAAGGTGATGATCATATGTGGAGCTTGGTCTTCGCTTCGAAGAAAGTAGACCCAAGTCCAGCGTGAATAGTCATCAACAATTACTAAGATATAGCGTTTGCCATTGATCGTTTGCACGCGCATCGGGCCACACAAATCCATGTGAAGAAGATGAAGCACATGCTGAGAGCTGTGTTCCACCTTTGAAGGAAAATGAGCACGAGTGCTTTTCCCTTGTTCACAAGCTGAGCAAAGGTGATCTTTAGAATACCAGAATCGTGGGAGACCTTCAACTAGTTTGTGTCGAGCAAGATTGGTTATAGTTTGAAAGTTTAAATGTAAGAGACGACGGTGCCATAGCCAGGATTTTGTTGATGTTGCCTTTGAAAGTAAGCAGATGGGAGATGAAGCAACCATGTCTTGCATAGAGATAGTGTAAAGACTTGAATTACGCGAGCCAGACATAAGGTCGTTTCCTTGTAGATCACGAATGAAACAAGATTTCTCCCTGAAAGCAACCTTCAAATCTCCATCACAGAACTGACCTACTGAAAACAGATTGTGACCGAGGCCTTCCACATAATAAACCTTGCTAATTTCAATTTTGCCATTGATATAGTCTCCGTAGCCCATGATAGCTGCGAAGTGATCATTCCCGAATCTGACAGTGCCAATGAACTTTGCAATAAATTTTGATAACAATTTAACATTGCCTGTCATGTGTCGGGAACATCCGCTATCAACAATCTAGAGAATGATATGTATCACCTGCATTACACATAGACGACACAGATGGAATAGAAGTAGATGTGGAACCCGAAATGTTAGAGGGTTCTGTAGCAGTTATTGTAGACATAGACACATCAATAACTTTAGGCATCCATTTAAATCCTAGTGTGTTATATATCCATTTCTGCCATCTCCAACTAGTATTTGCTTTAGTCTTAGTGAATGCACTAGGTGGTACTACATTCCTAGGAGGTGAAACTGGAGCTACAGGGACATCAATGCAGTTGTTAGAATCTAAAGAGGGCGGTCTACCAAGCACAGACTTAGAATGATTAGTGGGCCTAGAGGTATTCCGATTCTTATGATTCCTTAAACGAGAGATAATAGTTTTAGCAACACATTTGTCATGACAGTCAGAATTCATACTTTTACGACAAATAACACAAGATGCATCAGACTGAATATCAAACGTACTTAAAGGTTTAGCATTCGTTACATCACTTTTTCTATTACATTTGTCAGACGCAATATCTAAAATAGGTGCAACGTGAGTCTTATTCAGAATCCTAGGGTGTTCTTCTACTTCAGCATTCCTTATTGATCTTTTCTTAGGTCGCAACTTCCTATTCTTCCTTGTATTGCTCCTAGGCTTTGAAGTGCGAACATTAGGAAAAGAGGCAATTATTCCTGTTGCAGTAGAGGGAAGCACATTAGTATCTTGTGATTTGATAGTAGGGATGTTAGGAATTAGAAATTCTAGGTATTAAAGAGTCGGTCACCTCAAGTATATGTAATCGTTAGAAAGCTCGTAGACGTAGTTCATTGAAGTTAAGTAGTATTTAGTTTAGGAACACCGTGGAGGACGGACGGGTCTTTACCCACTGTATGCCTGATCCACAGCCCGTTGTGTGGCGTTTTATTTTAAGACTATAAATACTCTCTACCTTCCAAGGTAGAGAGTTGGAGCTCATAATAATATTTTCTTTCTCTCACTATAGTTCCCAACTCTCTTCCTTTCTCTCACTAAGAACTTTCTCTCTCTAACATACTTATACGCCTACTTTGATCATGGTTTAGAGTGTTTGTGAAATCCAATATCCAACAATTGGTATCAAGAGCCATGGTTTGATCACTCATCTTTCATGCTCCTTGTTTTGGTGTATTTCATAAGGTTTTTGGGGTATTAAGGGTTTAGGAGAGTTTGATTCATTTGGACAAATTCTAGTGTTAAAGTTTGAATTTTGCTTGTACTTTTGTGTTTAGGATCATCATATGTGTTTATGTTTTGAATTGGAAGGCTTAAATCAGTGTGGTTTGGTTGTTTTTGGATTGAAAAGTGGTGGTTTTTGAATAATACTTGGAAGCGAGTTGAGTCACGTTATACTTTTCTTGGTTGCGAGTTGACTTGTTCTTGGAAGCGAGTTATCTATGCGAGTTGCTTATTGAAGCGACTTGTTCTTGGAAGCGAGTTGTCTATGCGAGTTGCTTATTAAGCGACTTGTTCTTGGAAGCGAGTTGTCTATGCGAGTTACTTATTGAAGCGACTTGTTCTTGGAAGCGAGTTGCCCTAAGCGAGTTGTTATAGAAGCGTGTTGGGTTTTTATGCTACTTGGCTATTAAGCGAGTTGCCTCTTTATGCGACTTGTGTTCTATGCGATTTGGCTATTAAGCGAGTTGATTGTGTTGCGAGTTGATACTAATGCGACTTGGCTATTTAGCGAGTTGATTCCTTAAGCGACTTGTCTTCTAGGTTTGACCAAAGTTGACTTTTTACGTCAAAACTTCAAACGGCCATAACTTTTGATCCGTAACTCCGTTTTCAGCGAAATACCTGTCAAAACGACCGGAACAGGCTGAATATTATGAGGTTTCACAAAGAAGTTGTGAAACGAATTTTTCGAGGCCCAAATCCCCTCCGAAAGGAAGTTATTGAGGTTTTAAGTTTTTTTACCTAAAAATTCTCCGTAAAAACGTGCATCAACCAATCCAAATCTCAACCAATCAACACTTCAGCTAATCTTTCAAACAATCATCACTCCTAACACATAATCCTCTATCATTGTGTGGGTCCATCAGTTATCTTAACTCGTTCTATTGGTCATTGTATCATGGTTTCGTCTTGATTTTAGTAAAATCCCGCGAAAGATTCTATTTCTCGATTTAAATTATAGACTTGTAAAATCCCGTGCATACTACCACATCATGTCTTATTCTACTGACCCTGTGATTTCAGAAGTGCTTAAATTGTATGATGCTGTGGACTTCAATGATAATGTATGCTACACTGATCGATTAAAGATGATTGAATCAATCAATGAGGATGTGATATCTCCGGGTTCAGACTCTGAAAAGACAGAAATGCACCAGTCAATGCTACAAAATGCAAGGCTAATGGAATGTAACATTGAGCCCTTTCAATTACTTTATCAACACCTCAAACTACTTTTATCTACAACTATGGATCGAACAAGCTGTGCTCTCCTTCGTCAGGATCTTCCCACCTTGACAAGAACTGTGCTACTCAACTTAGAACAACTGAGGTTTCATATTACTAAAGAGAAGTTCTCAACTGATGAATCTAATGCAGCTCTTCAAGTAATCTTCGATCAATTTCAGCCATTTATCCGAGGGGAATATTCCTCAGATTTTGATGATGACATGACTGAAGTGTCTTTCAAGAAACACACTGGAATGGAAATTAGCGTGTTCATTGAGACATTCATACAACTCATGGATAATGTGGAGAGGTACATTGAGGAAGTTACACATAAAGATGAAAACGTGAATGAGTGTCAGGTGCAGTTGAGAGATAGTTGTGATAAGTTTGGTAATGTATCTGTTAAAGAATCGGGTGTTGCTGAATGCAGAATGTCAGAGTCAACATATAATGATGAGCACCAGCTGATGGATCAGTTGGCACTGAATACAGAGGCTCAGAGATGGATAAGCTTGACACATCCAGCGGTCCAGTGACTCTTGTTACACATGATGTGGATGCAGATATCAGACCAGAAATTGAGCAGGTGTCATGTAATGAGGTATCCTTTACTGTTCAACATAGTGCATCTGCTAAAGTACTTAAACAAACTGATCATGATGCTGAACTTGACTTTCATAAATGTTCTGTTATTGAGGCTGAGTCTGAGATTAAGTGTTTCAAAACAAAAGATATGGTTGATAAGAAGGCTTTTGATGAACTTTCAAACAAATTCTCAAATCTTGAAAAACATTGCATTTCACTTGAAATCGCGATTCAGAGTAAAGAAGAAAGTTTTCAACTTAACAAACCATGTATAAAACCGGAACTTCCTGAATTCCGTGAACTTTTTGAATTTAACACTTTGAAAGCTCAACTTCAAGACAAAGAGTCAACCATTTACAATCTGAAGAAACATATTTCTGTCTTGAATGAGAAAAGTAATTTAGTCATGAATACACAAGACATTGATGCTATTATAACAAGAAATAATGAACTGTCAATTTATGTGGCTAAATTACTAAAGGAAAATGAGTCTTTGAGAATGCATCACATAGAACTTAGTGACTCTGTCAAAGAAGCTAGAACTAAGTCAATCGAACAAACAAACTCTTTGATAGAAAAAATTGATGAACTCAAAGCTCAACTTCAGGATAAGAGTTTCGCTATTGTAGCCTTAAAGAATGAGCTTAGGAAAACTATAGGGAAAAATGTGATCACTAAGTTTACAAAACCATCAACCTTGGGGAAACCAGTTTCTCATCCCATTAGAAACCGGTCTGTTGTTAGGCAGCCTACTGCGTTTATATCCGAAAGACCAAAATTTTCAAAAACACGGTTTGCCTCCCAAGTTGATGAGAAACAAGTTTGGTCAAAACCAGTCACTTCACCTGTGTTATCTAAGAGTCATGCTTCTAGTTCCTCTAATCCTCAACATGCAGCTACTTTTACTCCCAGCACCTCTAGGATTAGTTCAAAAACAGTGTCAAAACCAAGCATTAAAACCCATAATTCGTATGATATGAATGACTTGTGGAAGAACTATTATCTAGAAAAAGCTAGGAAAAAGGCACAGATTCAAGAAGACGGAATTTTAGGTGCAAGACCTAGGGTGAGGAATTCTACGAGATTTCAAGGCGCTACTAGTAGTTGTAAACCACTACCTAGGAACACTCAAAAGACTAGGGATTGGCGTGCATCTAATAGTAGTTATGTGCATAAGACTGCTAAGCATGTAGAAAACAAAACTAGAAACTCTGAGTCTTTTCCATATAAGAAATATTTTCCTAATTCACATGCCAATGTACAATCCACTAAGACTACTAATGTGACTAAGGTTCAACATGTTATGAAGCAAAACAAACCAAAAACTTCGCCTAGATGGATACCAACTACTAAATCTTTGGAAACTAGGAACAAGGATAAGTCTTCCACTATGCATAAGAAGCCTTACAATCCTAGATCTTGCCATAAGTGGATACCGTCTGGTAGAATGTTTAAGGATGCTGGACTTAGGTGGATTCCTACCGGAAAGGTGTTTTCTGGTGACAAAATCAAGGTTGACCGTGAAACCCCAAAGGGTTTGGATACTAATGTCACTAACCAAAATATATGCAATCAAGCTTGTGATGTTAGTGCAGGTAGTCCTTACTCTGTTGCAGATACTTCGATCCTTCAATACATGGACTGGTTTAAAGTATGGATAACACAAGGATTGATATCTCCCAATTCACGGGTTCTAGTAACTCAACCTTGATATTCAACCGGCTATGACGTCTGTTCACATCAGTTCAGGCCTCGTACTTCATCATTATGGCGTCTGCATATATCACTTCAGGCCCTGTTCCTCAAAAAGAAAAGAAAGGTGTACGCTTCAGTGCGCTTTTTCTTCAAATGAAGAGAAATCTTCATGTTTATGACCATTCTCATCGACATTCTTCATCAACAAGCTTCATGTTTTTCCACACTCTTTCAACCCTCAAGTGGATCTACGTTCATTGGTGTATATTCGTATTCACTTGTTCAAATCAAAAATGGCACCTTCAAATGCAATTTTTGAGGGGGAGAAGAGTGAATATACTACATGATGATGGATATTTGGATAATGGTCATACGATTTTTTTTACTCTCCTCCAACGCCTAATGTTTCACTTACTAATGATAAATGGGATTTATTGCTTGGGATTCATTGTTTCAAGATTTGTTTGATGAGTATTTCCATCCGCTAGCGAATGTTGATCATCCAAGAAGTACAACTCAGACTACTCAAGAAGCCCAATCTCCTGTTATTCCTTAAGGCGTTGATAATGACTATCAGAATATTGCAGTTGCACTCATGAATAATGATCCGCTCTTTGGTATTCTTTTGCCAAATCTTCACTGATTACTGTTCATGAATAATGATCCGCTCCTTGGTATTCCTTTGCCAAATCTTCACGGATTATTGGTCCTCACAATGTGCATGCTATAAACCAACCACATGAACAATAAGGAAAATGACTTCCTCATCCGCTCAAAGACATTATTGGTGAATCTTCCAGATCAGTTTCTACATGTATACCTTAAGGAAGAATGCAGTAATGTTGAGGAAATCATCTGTTCCGGTTCATTCAGTGGGTTAATGTACATCCGATTGTATGTTGTTTTCACGTGTTGGGCAGTTGACACAAGTTGATGACTTCAGAGTTAATCATTTATCACTTATTTGAGATTGAAGTTGACTTTCAACAAAGGCGTGTTCTTATTTGATAACTTGCTCGGGCTTAAAATTTTGAGTTGAAGACTTGGTTTATCTAGTTACCAGCAGTCGGGGTGGTTGGTTGAAGACCTGGTTAACTATCACTATTAGGAGTTACGTTGTTTTACTCAGTGTCACATGCATATGACGATGTGGATTATATCAAGAGGTGTTAATGTCTCATACTTTGTTTGAGTTGTGAGTACTTAGAGATTTGCTTGGTGCATAAATTATCAACACCGTTCTTCCATCATTAAGTGCAAGCTTAAGATAAAAATACGGGGAATTCGACTTCAGTTTCAAGTTTGGTATATCTGGTTTTCTTCAACAATGGTCACTTCAAATTGTCTGCATATGGGTTGATAAAGATAGTCAGAGAGAGTTTCTATAACAGTTGATTCTCACAAGACTCCTTTGAGCTTATTTTTGTTCTTCTCTATTTTAAAGAATATTTCGAGCGTGAGATGATTGTGCTTATCGACATCTTCAATATGATTTATGATAAAGTGCTTCCGGTTAGTGCTTCATGTACACAATGTAATGATGATTCCAATGAGATCGCAACCATCAGAGGAAAGATATGTGAACATCAAGGTCGCACAACGTATTCACATGATCGAGCTTAATCATGATATTCCGGAGTTGACATCCGCAGAAGAGATCAGTTATTGTGATTTCGTTGTCTCTACTCTGGTTGGGTACGTGTGTAAATTATGGGCTGATTGGTTATATGGGAGATAACTGGAATGCACTTGGTAAAATGAAGATGTTGATGTATTGTTCCCCTAAATAGACATCTGGTCAATCTCATTGGTTCATAAAATAAAGATGTTGATGTATGGCTCCTGGACAATCCAGTTCAGGACCCGCACTTCAAAACAGTCCCATTGGTTCATCCCTTGTACCAAACTCTTCTCAAGCAACCCCATATGTACCTCCATCTGAAGATGATTTAAAGAAATTGTTTGATCCTATGTTTGATGAACATTATGAGCCAAGTGCTAATGAACTGACGATTCCTACAACAGAGGTTGCTCATATTCCTGTGAATGAAGTCAATCCTTCAGTCTCAATATCATTAAGTCAAGAAGCGCCTGCTGCTGATCACTCCATCTCATCGACAAATCATCAATCTTCGAATATACATCATGGAATTGTTTCTGGCATCAATGATGAAGACAATCCCTTTGCTACTCCTGAAGATGCTCCATTTGAAAACATATTTGCTCCTGAATCTTCATCAGAACCATCTTCTTCAGAAGACATCGACTCTGCTACTTCAGTCCCCCAACCACTGCCACATGAACACCTCAGAAAATGGACTCATGATCATCCATTAGACAACATCATTGGAAATCCCTCTCGTCCAGTATCAACACGTAAACAACTTACAACCGATGCCTTATGGTGCTTCTTCAACTCCGTACTCTCTAAGATCGAACCAAAAGATGTTAAAACCGCCATGAATGAAGATAGCTGGTTCAATGCCATGCAAGAAGAAATTCATGAATTTGATCGACTTGATGTATGGGAGTTAGTACCTGCTCCAGATTGTGCTATGATTATTGTTCTAAAATGGATCTTCAAAGTGAAACTTGATGAGCATGGTGATGTGTTGAAGAACAAGGCTCGATTAGTTGCTAAAGGATACCGTCAAGAGGAGGGTATTGACTTTGAACGGAGATCTTAAAGAAGTCGTCTATGTCTGCCAACCTGAAGGATTTGTGAATCAAGAGCATCCTACTCACGTTTATCATTTGAAGAAGGCTCTTTACGGTTTAAAGCAAGCTCCAAGGGCATGGTATGATACACTGTCAAAGTTTCTTCTATCTACCGGATTTAGCAAAGGAGCAGTTGATCCAACATTGTTCACCAGGAAGTCAGGCAAACATTTAATTTATGTTCAAATTTATGTTGATGATATCATCTTTGCCTCGACTGACCCCAATGAGTGTGACCGTTTTTCAAATGAAATGAGTTCAAAATTTCAAATGTCAATGATGGGACAAATGTCATTTTTCTTGGGATTACAAATTTCACAAAGTCCCGGAGGCATTTTCATAAATCAATCTAAAGATACAACTGAGATCTTAAAGAAATTTGGATTTGATTCAAGTGACCCTGTTGACACTCTCATGATTGATCGAACCAAACTAGATGAGGACCACTCAGGGATCATGATTGACCAAAAGAAATATCGTAGTATGATTGGATCCCTGATGTACCTCACTGCTAGTAGACCATACATCTTGTTCGTTGTTTGCATGTGTGCTAGATACCAGGCTAAGCCTACTAAAAGGAACCTTGAAGCGGTTAAACGGGTCTTTCGGTATCTCCAAGGAACCATCAATATGGGACTTTGGTACCCGAAGGACACCGGTATGTCACTAACAGCCTATGCAGATGCTGATCATGCAGGATGTCAAGATACTCGTCGAAGTACGTCTGAAGGTGCTCAGTTTTTGGGTGATAAGCTTGTGAGCTGGTCTTCAAAGAAGCAAATGAGTACTTCTATTTCCTCTACAGAGGCTGAATACATAGCCATGTCATCATGCTGTGCTCAAATCCTATGGATGAGATCCCAATTATCTGACTATGGCTTTGAATTTAACAAAATCCCTTTGTACTGTGATAATAAAAGTGTTATTGCTCTCTCATGCAACAACGTACAACACTCAAGAGCAAAGCACATCGACATTCGACACCATTTCATCAGGGAACAAGTGGAAAAAGGTGTGGTGGAACTCTATTTTGTGAGGTCTGAATACCAGTTAGCAGACATCTTCACCAAAGCTCTTCCAAGAGAACGTTTTGAGTTTATTCTTCCACGTCTTGGCTTGAAAAGCCTTCAACCAGAAACACTCAAACGTCTTCAGGAGGAAGACGAGGAGTAAAGGTCTATCTTCATCTATATCTTGTATATATCTATTCGAAAAACAAAATACAAAAATTATAAAACCTTCAAAATCCATAAAAATCTGAAAAATTCGAAAAATCTTCAAAAAAAAAATAATGTCAATTTGTTTTGCTTTTTTTCTCGGTTCGAAATATCTACGGTCTTTGTGCTGTCATTCAAAGAATGACACGGGACTTTAGATGTTGTTCGAATTCTTAAAAAAAAATTATTTTTGGGAGAAAGAGAAAAAATGGCTTACAGTTATTTCAGACTGTAACCCGCGCTTCAAATAATGGCTTGCAGTTATTTCAGACTGCAACCCGTGCTTAAAACTATGGCTTGCTATCATTTCAGATAGCAACCCGCTCTTAAAAGGAAGGAAAGTGCTACGCTTAAACGTTTTTCACAAATTTCGTGCACTTATCTTAAAACAAAATGAGGAAAGTATGTCGAAGGACTGCTGTTCATACACAAATGTTTTTCCGTCTATAATTCTTCAGAAAAATATTTGTTGTGTTCAAAATGGTGGTAAATGAGTTGCTTGAAAAATCAATCAGATTCAGAGTTTTCGTATTAATTTGCAAACTCAATCAATGACTTCTGCGCTTTTAAAATTTTTCAAAAAATGAGTCATTGATTGAGGGGGAGAATGTTTTCAAATCTATATCATCTAATGAGCTTTCTTAATTATCCTACATGCTTAATTAAAAATGATATTTGCCTGTGTGGAAGGACTAAGAATTTAGGATATGATTGTTAGGTTTAGATGATTAGAGTTTGATTAACACATAAACCCCATGCCTTATATGATCTGATCGTTATGTTGAATTGACTTTAATTAGTCGATTGCTATTATGGGTGATGTTGACCACCATATATTTGTATGTGTGTTCACTAACGTATGCAGGTATATTGGTATATAAGAATGTTCCCGATCCGAATCCCACAATTAAAGATGATTGGATGCCAAAAGGAAAGGGTAACTATTTCTTGGGTTGACAAATGAAGAAACGGAGCTTAATTGGACTTCTATGGAGAGTTGGCATAAATGCAACGTAAGAAGTCTCACTGCATCTGCAGACGGTTTTTCTTCCAAACCCTACAGCAACAACAACGGAAGCTTCTCAACCACCTAACGTATCTTTGTGCAGGATACCATTTTTAAACAATTTTGAATAATTTGATTAAATTATTTTGAAAATGGAAAATATTGTTTTGAAAATATATTGGACTAAATTTTGAAAATCACCGGACTTCATTTTATCAAAACTTAAGTCACTCAATTATCGACTTCGGTCATCGATTGAGGGGGAGAGTGATTTAAAATAAATTATTTTCAATCAATATTGCTTCGTAAAAGTCCGTCTTGTACGATAATAAGTGGTGATCTAAAGATTTAATGTTATGTCATGGTATGATTTTTTCTTTAGAATCAAGGTCTTTCAAAATGAAATTTTTTTTCTATTCTTGTTTGATTGTGAAATTGTTTTGTTTGACTTAAAAGATCTCTTAAAAACTATCATACCTGACACTAACAATCTTTAATGTCTTAAAATGGTCCTTATCTGTCATCTTTCAAAATTGAATCTTGCCACGTCTTTCCCCAAATTTTTCTAAATGATTTAAATCAATTGGGATCACAAATCTCAAATGGTTTGATATTTCTGATCGGGGTAGAGATCGTGATTTAAATCTCAAATCTGTTTTAAATGGAATTGGTTTTAGTCCTTTAAAGGCACTCCTGCCTCCATGTGCCAAAATGATTTCAATATACATAATGCACATGTTGAGGAGGAGGATTTATCCAAAAACCAGATGAGTATTTAAACAAGGCCACATTTTCTCTCATGTTTTCTAAACCTAATTAAATCACTTGGGATCCAAAATCTCAAAGGGTTTGATATTTTTGATCGGGGGAGAATTTGTGATTTAATAATGAAATTTGATAAAAGGTAATTGTTTTGATTTAATTGTGCACGCTGCTCGCTCATATGTGCTAAACGCTTTCGAATCTTGAAGCACATATTGAGGGGGAGCAAATAAACTATCGAGGTACGAAAGCTTTTTAAAGTGATTTATAAAGTACCTTGATTGAGTTTTCAAATGGTTTTCTTAATGGATTTTGTGATCGTGGATGTGCTTCAAAAGAACTCTTGCCTCTATGTGATAAAATGTATTCAAATATCCTATGCACATATTGAGGGGGAGAATTTTACCAAGAAAATCAAATGGCTTTTTCGTATGAAAATTGTGATCAAAGAAAATATTTCAAAGTCCTCTTGCCTCCATGTGATAAACAATTTCTAAATCATATGCACATGTTGAGGGGGAGGTTTTCTAAATGATCAAAACTATTAAGGTACAAAATGCTTTGATCTCGTATCACAAGTACCTTGATTGTTTTTCCAAATGGTTTTTCAATTGGTTTTAAGGAAGAATGAACTGTACCAAAAGACCGGCCATTTTACTTTATGTATGGAGTTATAAGGATGGTGTGGTTAGGTATTAGTTCCCACGATCCGCCAGAACCGGAGGGATCTACCCAGGGACTATCCACTAGTTAGTGTAGAGTTCTTAGGTATGATGATAAAAGGAGAAAAATGAGAAATGGGAAGAGTGCGGACTGAGATAGAGCTAGTACTGGAACAAACCCAACAAGGTTCTAGCTATGAAGTCTCGGTAAGCACTGAAGGGGTTGAAGAATGAAAAAGAATCGAATGAGATAAGGGTGAAAACAAATAGCCCTCCATATATTCAACCTTAGGGCAGAAACCGGGTTCAATTCATATGCTACTGATGGTAACATCGGTATTGAAGACAAGACGTCATGGACCCAGTGACGCACTGCACTTCAACTTTCCAAACCACTCAAGTTCCTCTTAAAAGGACTTGTTTCATTCTCACGGGGAACCAACATTATCTATCGACTCTCTCTTAGAGATTGTTGATATTGAAGAAGGAGACCCTCTCCCTAGTCTCCGGTACAGGAACCAAATATGCACATAGTGAGTCTAGAGCCACGAGATCATCAATAAATCTCATTAGGACACTTTCATTGAAGACTCTCTGTTTCACACAATGTGGAAAGAGAGATTTTATCTTGAGTCCTACGCATTATCCTTGTGGTATTGCCAGAACATCCGAGTGATATGCTAACATACTCACAATGAAGATGGAAAGCCTTCTGGAGCCAACATCAAACAAGCTCCTGGTGGGTGGCATGTGAGATCTATCAAATAGATCAACCATGTGACAACTGAACAGAAACAATGGGGCGATTCAATCTTTTGAATCAATCCTGGTTCAGGTTATGGATTGATGGATACCTTTGAAAAACCGATCGTTGTGCTTAAAAACTCTTTTCTTTAGCACATCGACTGTGTACTAATATTTCAAAAAATAAAAGGTGTTTATGATTGATAATTGATTTTCATTAAAACCCTCGTTGTATTGCAAAACAATTTCTATTCAGCGATACACAATTGTTTTTCAAATCTCTTTTCATCAATCAGTGAATCTCAATTCGCTGGTTCACTCACTCCGTGTTGTCTTCTTTGAGACGTTTCGGTTTGAGAACAGCTAGAGCAGCTGCGAAACCCTGTCAAGGAAATTCTTCATAATTATACCTGATCACAGGCAGTACATGTACTGATCAACGGGGAATCGTGGGTCGTGTACCTCTATTCAACGAAAGTGATCAAAGACACTTAAGTGCACTTTGTTGCTAACTGTTGTATGCAGGTACGCCCGACGTTTGCAGCTGATCAAAATGAAGCGGTCAATCCATAGCCGCATGCTAACATTACACATTCATCTCAAAAGAAATCATGATAAGTGCTTCAACGACTCTGATACTTTCACTCCATGCTTCTGCTATACTGCTGCAAATATCATGATCCAGTAAAAGCTTCCGCTACTCTGATGAGAATATATCATGATCCAGAATGTGAGCATGTCGGTTCGTAAGTCACAACATCACAATATTCCAACCCACAATGGATGTCTCAGAGATTTTTGATAGCTGATGATCTCAAAAGCTGGCTCAAAATTATTATCACGTGGATAAGTAAAAGACCTCCACTTGGATTAACCAAACATGCAATGAGAAGAATCAATGACTACGAGCTTCGGAGCAAAGTACTACATCAAGAATGCAAGAACAATTTTTTATGTAATATCTGTTTGTATTCAATGTAATTTTAGTATATGTTTGAGGTGACCTCCCTTAGGGGGAGATTGTTAGGAATTAGAAATTCTAGGTACTAAAGAGTCGGTCACCTCAAGTATATGTAATCGTTAGAAAGCTCGTAGACGTAGTTCATTGAAGTTAAGTAGTATTTAGTTTAGGAACACCGTGGAGGACGGATGGGTCTTTACCCACTGTATGCCTGATCCACAGCCCGTTGTGTGGCGTTTTATTGTAAGACTATAAATACTCTCTACCTTCCAAGGTAGAGAGTTGGAGCTCATAATAATATTTTCTTTCTCTCACTATAGTTCCCAACTCTCTTCCTTTCTCTCACTAAGAACTTTCTCTCTCTAACATACTTATACGCCTACTTTGATCATGGTTTAGAGTGTTTGTGAAATCCAATATCCAACAAGGGATTCTAGGGTCACGATTACTAAGTGTTACTGGTGCTATTCTCTTAATCACGGTAGCCGGAAGTTGTTCATACTTTCCTAACATTTCTCTTAACTTAAAGATAGTGTGCACCAATTCTTGATTTTCATAACGAAGATTTCCCGAAAAATTCATGACTTCCTTAGTGTGTGCAAGAAAATGATCAAGCTCGTTTGATGCTTCATCACGAGTCTTTTTAAGTAAATCAAATATGAGACCATATTCCTGTTTAACTTTTACAAGTTCTTGTTCATATTTTGAGATTTGACTTTTTAGAGACACGTTTTGATAATCCAGTTGCTCGAATTTTGGATTAAACGTTTTGGATTGCAACTGGTTGATTTTATTTTGCAAAGCAAGTTCACGATTTTGACAATCCTTTTGACACCATTGAAGACGACGTTTTGCATTTGAAAGCTCGTTTAACAATCGTTCATTTTCCACTTTTAAAGACTCGATCAGATGCACATTATCAGTATTATCAACAACATTAACAGAAGCAACAGAATCAGCACAGATATGATCATATGCACACGGCAAAGAATGCAATAACACAACATTATGGATATCAGCACAGATAACATCTTCCAAGAGTCGATCAACATCTTTTCTTAACAATTTCTTTTTACGTTTAGTATTTGAAATTGATGTTTCTGTTTTCTCGAAAACTGTTTTCATGAGACCAAGTTCCTTATGAAAATTCCTTTCCCAATATTATGCACAGGTTTTCAAATTTTTGACATGGGGTAAAATTCTTTTCTGAAGAATATCTCTATGTTCTCACACTAGAGGCGATTGAAAATGATTAACTTTTATTTCAGAATGAAATTCAATCTCATGTTCTAAAATTTTGAGGTCAGAAATGAAAGTGTCAAAGTAGTGAATAACTCGACAACTTTCGGCTTTTGTTTTGACTTCACTAAGTGAAGGTAAAGGACCATTAATTTGTGCACCATTGTGTTGGGGACTAACTTCAGAAACTGGTGTGGTAACCAAAGGTTTGTTAGAAGTATCTTGTTGTGCGACAAAAGTTACGGCTTGTGAATAGTTAAATGGTTTGTTATAAACGACATTTTCCATTTTTTACCGACTCTCGTCATTTGCATCTAATTCCTCCATGCGATTATATTCAACAACAGTCATAATTGAATCATCAATTCTATGTTCTGCACTGTAAACTTCAGGATTTGGTTTGAATGCTCTGTTTGAAAACTTAGGTTTGTAATCAGCAAGAATCGGACCATATCCATTTGGATTAGGTTTAAAAGTAAACTTTTTAATAGTTGTGATTGACTCACCATGTTTATAAAAAAACATTTCAAAACTCTTTGATTTTGTTTTGTAAGTCGACAATTTCTTCGAGATAGGTATCTATTCGTTTCGTGGAATGCTTTTTGTACCCAGAGAACTGTTTTTCACAAGTTAACAGCTCATCTTTGGCTTTTTGAGTTTCCAAAGTAAGAGCGTTAAGTTGTTGTTTATGTTCATATTTTAGTTGTTCTATGTCAGACAATAAAGCATTCTTCGAAGCGGCTAGATCACGCATCTGTCTTTCTAAAGATTGTTCGTTTTGATGAGATTTAACAAAAGCGACTTCAAAACCTTTTTCACGGTTTTATTGAGTTTTGAAAAAATTGAGTTGCAACTTTAAACATTCAAGATCCTTGGTTAACAGTGCATTTTTACTTTTCAAGTCCTGATTTAATGCTTGACATTCTTCCATTCGGGTTTGATGGTCTTTAAATAAAAGAGCAAAATCTGGATGAGGCAACGATTCAGCGTGTTCAACTTGATTCTCAATATGATCATTATTTAGATCCTCAAGTATAACCACAGAGTCAATTTGATTATCAAAGGTAACCATAAGGTCATCTTGATCGTCAAATGTAACTACGGGGTCTAGTTGAAAATCGTCGGAATGAGATGTGGATGACTCATTTTGAACAATCTGAGCCTTGCCGGATTCAGATGTTGGCGGAGATATTATATCAGAGATAAATATGGTTTGTTCGGGTACCTGAGACAAGCCATCAGTGTCATACACTGGGCCTGTGTCACTCATATGTAGCTCATGCATATTAGCCATCAACATAACTGCTGCATTGGCCTGCAAGTCCTCCATATCATCATCTGATTCTGCATCTGCCATAAAGCTCTGTTCTTTGTCTGTGAGAGTTCCACCAGCTTCATCCTTAAGAGCCAAAAGTAAAGCCTCCTTGTGATAAGCACTGCCCCTAGTCCTCGGCTTTGGGCATGCATTAGCCAGGTGTCCCTTCTTATTGCAGTTGTAGCATCGAAGACCATTCAACCCATTCTGAGCATTTCCCTGTTCCACCACTTGAGCTCTGTTGTTATTCCTACCCACAGCATTAAACCCTTGACCACCGCCCATCTGACGACCATAACCACGATTCTGAACTTCAACTTGTCCATTGTTCACAACAGCCTGATTCCTTGTGTTTGATGAGGAACGAATGCGATTGTTGGATTTGTTTGTATAACGGCCAAATGCTTTAGCAATCATAACGAATCCTTGTTGCAATGCATCGAACGGATCGGAGTCCTCATTAGCTTCACTGACAAATGCTTGATCATTGTTGTTGTTGTATGGAACCAATTGAGTTTGTTGCGATTGTTGCTGTGATGGATCATATGGTGTGATTGTGGCAGTTGGTTGAGTTGTTGGTTGAGGAGTAAAATTGGTTTGAGCCCACAAAGCAAGTTGTTGATTATCCGGAAGTGAAGGTGAAGCAGTTTGGCCACGGATAATCCTTTCCTTATCAACATCTTTTTGATGAGGCTTCAAATAGTCGTGCAACAATCCGTATGTAGCATGATGAAGATTCTTAGCTTGACGGAGAAAAATGACATACTTCTCCCATTCCGGACCAAGACTACTTAGGAACTTTGTGTTGACAGCAATTCGAGGCATAATGATGTTATGTTTGTCCAAATCATTAATGATGTCTGAAAAGCGATGATGATATGACTCTAATGTCTCCCCTGGTTCAATCATGAAGTGTTCATAAGCCAAGTAAATTTTGGATTCCATGTCTTCCTGATTGAGTGTTGTGCCTTCCATTAGAAGATGAATATGTTCCCACATTGCTTTAGCTGTCTTTTGAGCATCAACACTTCGAAGGATCGGATTTGGTAGTCCCAAAAGGATGTATTGCATTGCTAGTTCATCGGCTTCATAGTGTAGAAGTTCATCACCAGTGAGTTGGGAGACAGTTGCAATGTTGGTGACAGCATCTCTTGGTGGATTGGCATTTGGATCTGCGGGTGTGATGTGAGTAGGCATCTGAAATGGACCTTCCATAATGACCTTCTTTAAGAACTTTCCATGTGGCTTCTTTAGATCACAAAACCTAAAGAACCTTATCACCCATTGATCATAATTCCCGGGAGTGAGCATTGGAGGTCTATCAAGTGAACTAGCTTCATGAATTGATTGTTGGCTACTTAAGGCTTCACACATCTTGCCAAACCATGACGGTTCCTTCATAGTGTTCCTGGATGGATGTTGATTGTAGAAGTTTGTGTAAGGTTGTACTTGAAGACTTGGTGGTGGTTGAACCATTTGAGGTTGTGGAATTGCTGCAAGTTGTGGAGTATGTTGTTGATTAAATTGTTGTTGATAAATTGCTTGTTGTTGATTCCATTGTTGATGTTGTGGACTTAGTTGTTGTTGTTATTGTTGATTATAAGTATAAGGGAAATAGTTAGAGTATGGTGGTTGTGACATGTTGAAAACTTGTGTTATAAAATGGATATTTGTAGTCGAATGAACCTTTGTTGATGAAGTATCCTTAGGCGTAGAAATCACAATAAAGCCAAGTAGCACTTATGCGTAAAAAACACCAAAGTTACGCGTAACGGCAAAAGTTACGCGTAGGATTAGCTTACGCGTAAGTAAGGAGAAAAGCACTAAAGTTATGCGTAAACAGTAAGTTAGGCGTAGAAAACTTAGGCGTAGGATTAACTTATGCGTAAGACAAGGCTTAGGCGTAAGATAAATCTTATGCGTAAAATATTCTACGCGTAAGCTTATGCTTATGCGTAATTTTAGGGTTTTTGCCCAAGTGATCTTTTACACTATCACAGTGCAAAAGATATCCCAAGTCGACGTATTTTCAGGCTTATCCAAGCAAGAAAACACGGAGTAAACCACGAAAACTGAAGATCAAACCAAGGAACTCTATGCGTAGTTTTAGGGTTTCGTTATGCGTAGAACTACTCGTAAAAATGACTTCTGCCCAAAGATGTTTCTAAACCAGATTTTTGTGATGAAATAGCTTCAATATCACCAAAATAACACAAAAGTGTGAAACTTGATGATCCAAAGCGTCAAAAACAGTTATGCGAAGAACAGTTATCACGTAAAAAACCAAGCTCAAAAACAATGATCCACACGTAAAGGTTGAAACTTTTTGCCAAAAACAGTTATTTTAACACCTTAAAACGTTGAAAGTACAAGAATCTTGGATTAAAAAGTGTAAAAAATGTGTTTTTAAGCGAACCAAAGTTTGTAAACCGGTGTTACGCGTAGGACCGAAACCCACTTCAAAAACAAACCGATTCACCCAACTATTTGGCGATTGATACCACTGTTAGGTCACTAAGTTTACAACACAAGCACACTAGAAAGAGATAGAGAAAAGATCGGATGAACAAATCACTCAAACATTACGCGTAGGAATCTAAGAAAGGTTATGCATGAGAATGAAAGAGTAAATTGAACAACCAAGCCTCAAGTGAGGGTTATTACAAGGTATTTATAGGAAGGGGAGCTAGGGCAACACTCCTACTCCCTTCCTTTCCTTAATGGACTTGGGCCTAAGCTTATGGGCCTTCTACATAAGCTTAAGCTAATAACAAACATAAAGGCCATAATTAAGCTAACTATTACATATGAATTACTAACACTTGATTTAGGTTTAGGAGTGATTCCAACACCTGCCTCTATGTGTTAAATGATTTCAAACAACCTACACACATTTTGAGGGGGAGAATTTACCAAGAAAATCAAATGGCTTTTTCCACAAAAATTGTGATCAAGAATATATTTCAAAGAACTCTTGCCTCCATGTGCTAAACAATTTCAAGATCATATGCACATATTGAGGGGGAGCATTTCTAAATGATCAAAACTATTAAGGTACAAAATGCTTTGATCTCGTATCACAAGTACCTTGATTGATTTTCCAAATGATTTTTCAATTGGTTTCATGGAAGAATGAACAATACCAAAAGACCGACCAATTTACTTTATGCATGGTGTTATAAGGATGGTTAGGTTAGGTATTCGTTTCCACGATCCCGCCAGTGCCAGAGGGATCTACCCAGGGACAATCCACTAGATAGTGTAGAGTCCTTAGGTATGATGAAAAAAAGGAGAAAATGAGAAATGGGAAGAGTGCCGACTGAGATAGAGCTAGAACTGGAATAAACCCAACAAGGTTCTAGTAATGAAGTCTCGGTAAGCACTGAAGGGGTTGAAGAATGAAAAAGAAATGAATGTGAAAAAGGGTGAAAAGAAATAGCCCTCCAATAATTCAACCTTAGGGCAGAAACCGGGTTCAATACATATGCTACTAGTTGTTACCAAGGTAACACTGGTATTGAAGACAAGACGTCATGGACCCAGTGACGCACGTACTGCACTAAACTTCCCAAGCTCCTCAAGTTCCTCTTAAAAGGGCTTGTTTCATTCTCATGGGGAACCTACATAATCTATCGACTTTCTCTTAGAGATTGTTGATATTGAAGAAGGAGACCCTCTCCCTAGTCTCCGACATAGGAACCAAATGTGCACAATTGAGTCTAGAGCCAAGAGATCATCCACAATATCTCATTAGGACACTAAATTAATGAAGACTTGATGTTTCACACAATGTAGAAAGTAAGAATATATTAAGAGTCCTACGCATTATCCTTGTGGTGTTGCCAGAACATCCGAGTGATATGTTAAATATTCACGATGAAGATGGAAATCCTTCTAGAGCCAACATCTAACAAGCTCTTGGTGGGTGACATGTAAGATCTTTTCTAAAGATCAAGCTTGTGACAACTGGATAGAAACGATGGGGAGATTCAATCTTGAATCAACCTTGGTCCAGGAAAAGGATTGACGGATACCTTTGAAAAACCGGTAGTTGTGCTCAAAAACTCTTTTCTCTAGCACTTCGACTGTGTATTATTTTTTCAAAATAAAAGGGTATTTATGATTGAAAATTGATTTCTTATTCTAAACCTTCGTCGTATTGAAAAAACTCTTTATCTTAAGCAATACGCGATTGTTTTCAAATCATTTTCTATCAATCAGTAAATCTCAATTTGCTGGTTCACTCACTCCGTGTTGTCTTCTTTGAGACGTTCCGGTTTGAGAACAGCTAGAACAGCTGCGAAACCCTGTCAAGGGGATTCTTAGAAATCCTACCTGATCACAGGCAGTACTTGTACTGATCAACGGGGAACCGTTGGCCGTGTACCTCAATTCAACGAAAGTGATCAAAGACACTTTCGTGTGCTTTACTGCTAACTGTTGTTTGCAGGTACATTTGGACGGTTGCAGCTGATCAGAATTGAGGAGTCAATCCAAAGCCGCATGCTCACAGCATCCACACTTAATTGAAGAAATCATGACTGGTGCATATCTACATAACCTGGTTATGATATTTTTATACTATGGTTCTGCTACGCTGCTGCAAATATCATGAACCAGTAAAGCTTCCGCTACTCTGATGGAAAGATGTCATGATTCAAAAGTGTGAGCATGTCGGTCCAAAAGTCACAACATCACATGATGGCAACACAATAAAGGGTGATCCAGAGATTTACTGTGGCTGATGATCTCAAAGAAAGCTCGAAGATCATCAAAGATGTGGATCAGTTCAAAGACCTCCACTTAGAGTACAAAACAATCGGACTTTGAATAACTCATTGCTAAAGCACAAAGAATGCAAAATTTGAAGAATTGAAGTCTACGAGCTCAAGAACGATGTCAAGAATAGAATGCTAGGACACAAAATGTAATTCATGGGGTGACCTCCCTTAGGGGGAGATTGTTAGGATTTAGAAAATCCATAGTGAAGAGTCGGTCACCCCAACTCTAGTCTAGCATATGTTAGCTCATAGACATTACGTTGTTTACTAGTTATTTAGTTAGTTATTTAGTTTAGAGCAACACCGTGGAGGAAGGACGGGTCTTTACCCACTGTATGCCTGATCCACAGTCCGATAGGAGGACGTATTTCATGCAACTATAAATACCCCTTCCTTCCATGGAAGGGGTGGTGCTTCTCAATCTAACCATTCATAATTTGTGCTACAAGTCTCTACAATAATTGTTTGTTTGTTATTTTTCTTTTTTTGTTACAAATAAAGCAGAATGTTGTGGAAATTTATTTTATCTGCTTGGTGAAATTTACCATCATCCCTTAAAATATCACTCTCTTAATTTCATGTCATTGGGACCATATTTCCATGTAAATGTACTTTTAGAAATTACGCGTTTACATGCATGTAAATAAAGAAACATAAAAATGTTTGTTAATGAAGCAATAATCTACTTTTAGAAACCATGCAGATGGACTACCAAAGGAGATTATTTTTTTTGGGTAAAAGGTCAATGACCCGGTAAATATATTACTCCAAAAAACGTTTAAGTACAAAGGATATGGGTGAATCCCATATCTCAGCCCGTTACATAGGCGAAAAATTTACATAACAAGATACTTCCTATTTTCTAAAGAAGAAAATAAACCACTACTCAAAATATAACATCAGACTCCTATGAAGATAACATTTACTTCCTA
The DNA here is from genome assembly GCA_019973895.1 of Chrysanthemum seticuspe. NCBI lineage: Eukaryota > Viridiplantae > Streptophyta > Magnoliopsida > Asterales > Asteraceae > Chrysanthemum > Chrysanthemum seticuspe. The sequence goes on from BPTQ01000005.1 coordinate 290,845,697, forward strand.
CCAAGGCCTTGGAGCTTGATACCATAAGTGTCGTAGTAGGCATCCAAATTACCTGGAAGATCGTAAACCTGTTCCGCATAGTTATCATAACCATAGTCATCAAAGTCATCTTCATGATCATGACCACCACCAAATAAGTTACTCGACTCATCAAAGGTGTTTACAACCTCCTCATCATCACTGTCGGATACCACAATCTCTCCCACCTTAGAGAATGGGTTGACCCTCTTAATAGAAGAAGTAGACGGAAAATCCTTTTTACCTGGATAATCAACCTTTTTAATAGGATTACCAGCATCATCAACAAGAATAGCTTTCCCATCCATAAGAAGCTTTTCAAGCTCTCCAATTTTCTCAACAATAGGGGTAGTGCCACCCTCGTTAGCTTCCAGTGAATCACTCACAAGCGGCTCCTTAGCTTCCATTGAACAACCAGAATCCACTACATCAGTAGAAGTACCACATTCATCAGTATCGATCATATTAAGTGCATCAAACGGGTTAGATGTAGCAATCGTCTTCCCACTCATACTAGCCACTTCAGCGGCTTTCATCTTGGAATTATCCACCTGCTTGGGATTATGGGGCGCTTTAGGTTGATACCGAAACTTAGGCCCCACACCAAGTTTATTAAAACCTCCCTTACTAGGAACATTAGTACCACCATTCCTACCCTTATTCTTGTTACTTACAGTTTGGAAACCATCAGTAACAGTCTGTTTAGGCTACCAAAGGAGACTATTGCGTGTTTATACAAACGCGTTTACATGATTTTTATTGGTAGTCCTTTATTAATGATTTTTTAAACATATATTTTAAATTTTGGCAAAAAGGTTTTTGTATAATCGACCGCCTTTATGGGTAGTTTTTTACGTGTTAAAAGTATGAAAACATAATACAGTAATTTTTTGCTCATAGCTTATAATTTAAGCTTAACATGATTTATACATATTTAGGTGTCATTTTCTACGATCATTTCATAAATGATAGCTATCTGCATGCAAAAGTGTATAAATATATACACCTACAATGATTATCTTCTCGTAGTGGTTAAAAACGAAGAATTATATTTTGATGTAGAACAATTAACTATTAATTTAGTATATAACATTTAGGAAAATTGATGCACATAGATGTTTTCTTTCTTCCTTAGGTTGAAAACAGAGTTAAGGCAAGAAGCTAGCTAGACGCACGAATAACGATTAGAGTGACTGGAATAGCGTCACAAATACTTTTAAACCACTCAATCCAATTAATGATTATTTTCCTATGCTTATTAGTGATCCATTCGTAAGAAAACAGCTTTAAATCATTAAGCAGACAACTTTACTCAAATGCAAAATATTGATTATTATGAAGTCCTAAGGGATGAGATTGAAGTCTTTATAGAAGTATATAATGTTGTAACATACAAAGAGTACGTTTGTTATGGTGACTAACATTGTGTTCAAGACAAAAGTATTTGAACTTGAACTTGGGTCTATTAACATACAACTAAAGTGAGCACGAGCCAAGACTCGGACCCCTAAGCTCTTATTCCACAAAGTCTTTCCAGCGTGCCCATAGGTTTTGCGGAGGTGGGTACCTATATAAAGCAAATGCTAAGGATGAGACTTGAACTTGGGTCTATTGACTCAAGCGTAGGTGTTTCAACCATTGGACTAATGCTCCATTGGTGTAACTTAACATAAATGCATTATCAATATGGTCTCATTTTGGATACATCATATTACATCTTTAGTTAATGTTAGTTGCATAAAAGAAGTATTGTATTACTTTATTGTATAATTAAACTGACCCGACCCGACCCATTTTGAATTTTACTACAATCTTTTTAACCTTTATCGAGTCATTTTTATCGTTCATTACCCCTTTTGAGTTGATTTCCTGGCTCCACCACTGATTGAAGTTACATGCAAATGATAATTTTGTTTCAAACTTACGAGTTGTGTGTATTGCGGATGGCTATGCAACAACGTGGGGCTAGAATATCCTTGTTAGAAGAAAGTATAATAGTGAAATGACTTTTGTTATGTCAGCGATGTCGCTATTTAATTAAGGGTAAAAGCCATAAAATAACAACGTACTTTCTAAAATTTACCGAGTTGAAACACATACTTTTTTATTAACATGTATACCCACGTATTTTCGAATTTTGTTCCGACTTCACCTATATGACCGATTTATATTAATATAATATTATATTAAATAATATTATTTTATTACAATATGGGTAAAGTCGGAACAAAATTTGAAAGTAAATGGGTGTATATGTTAATAAAAAAGTATGTGTTTCAACTCGGTAAATTTTAGAAAGTACGTTGTTATTTTATGGGTTTTACCCTTTAATTAACATGGTAAAGTTAACGCACATTAATCCTCCAATGTGTGATTTTGTGGTCGTTAGAGCTTTAGGTGTCATGGATTGAGACGTTTCGTTACTTTAGTATTTCACTTTTCACATCCACACATCAAAATATCCCTCATTCATCACTCAAGCCATTTCACTTTTGGGGACCACCATTTTATTTTATTTTCTATTTTTTCGAACAAACTAATTTTTCATTAACTTACTGGGTTATCGTTCAAGTGTGCGGTTAAATCCTTCAACGGTATGCAGTCGAATGCTTACAATACAAAAACAAAAGAAATAGGAAAAAAAATTAACGAATACGACTAAATGCGAATCAATCCATATTTCTTTCTTTATTTGTTCTTTTTACATGTTGATGAAGTAGGCATCATCATCTGAAAAATCTTTGGTGTTAGCCGCGAGAAACTTCATTTCTTTCAATTTCATTATTGTCTGGTCTTTCTCTTTCGCCACCTCGTACACTGATTGAGTGGCTTTCCATTTGAGTCGAAACTCTTTTTGCATAACATCCCCAAATTCCGATTGGTTAATTCCCACGGTGCTCAACGTGGTTACCAATTTGTTTTAGAGGAACGTGGTTTGTTGGGGGGACATGGTCTATCATCATTGATGAATAGTTTGGCATATCCGGTGAGATCAACTTAATCAACGGGAACGGGAAATTAACGTTCAACATTGCCTGCTTCTCCATCAATATATCCTTGGTACGTTTGTGGTGGGAAGTTATGTTGAACTTAAAAAGAACCTTGTACCAAAGTGATTCATCCTTTTGGTCATTTTCGAGTTTGTTATCCTTGAAAACACCAACATAACACTCGCCTAATAAAAGCTTCCTCCGCCGGTGTCCGACAGCTATGAGGTCGTGTCAGTTCATCGGTTGTGTAGGGTACATCGATTGGCGGACGTTTTGCTGATCTTTTTCATTTTCTTCGTGTTTTTTTCTTCACGGGCTTCTTATGGTGGTGGTGGTGGAAACGATTGTGTTTGTTGTGATTGTTGGAATTGTGGTGGATTTGTTGAAGATTATGAAATTGTTGGTTAAGTAGTTGTTGTTGTTGAAATAGTTGTTCGGGTGTGTATGACGGCATATAGTATTGGCTACCAAATGAAAGAAATTAGGATGTTGTGAGGAAGATATTGAGTGTCCAGACAAAGGCGTAGGAGGGTTTGGCGAGGATGATTGTTGCGACATATTGAAAAGATTGTTGAAAAACGGATATTTGTTGAGACGTTTTTTTGAAAGTCTAAATGGAAGTAAATATTAATTTGTGTAAAGTGGAAATGGAAGTAATTGTGTGTAAAAATGGTTATGTATATGGATTTATAATGGTGGTAATTTTTGACACGACACGATAAACGACACGAACTTGACACGAAGTTAAACATGTTTGGGTTGAGGATAAATAGGTTTGGGTCAAAAACGGGTCAACCCGTCTAACCCGTTTAATAAACGAGTCGTGTTTGGGTTGAGTAAGTATTAAATAGGTCAACCCGTGAACCCGTTTAAGTATATAAAATCTTAAAAATTAAATATATAACTTGGTTTTTATGTTAGATGTGGATTAAATGTATTTTGTTACTTACTTAGTATGAGTGAATTATAATTTTATACTTTAGATATCATGAAAACTTCCTAGTACAATTTCTATGTTTCGCTCTTATTAGTGGTTCTGATATCGCTAGGCATGAATGGTCATCAAGTACCTAACATATAGTTTTCGGTTATCGATCCGAATGATCATCGTAACTGATCAAAAAGAAACTAGTATTTAAGTTGCCAACTAACCTATGTGATTTGTCTATGCCTACAGTCTCACCACTTGGCATTTAGGTGCCTATTGGTGCTAACAATAAACTTCTAACTCGCATTGTATAAATGTCTATTCTTATCTTGGTGGTGATATTGTCAGCCCCTATACAACCGAGAGTGGTCACTTACTCCCTATACTACCAAGAACTAAATCTCCCTATACACTACCACAACGCAAGGATCAATCAAAAAACACATAAACTATCTAATAAGAACGATAAATAAACGAAGGGAATCAAATCATAACATTAATTAATTCATAATTAGGCTAACACACATGGTGGTTAGCTGAAAATAGTGTTAATCAAAGCAAAACTTACATATAAATTAATGAAAGAAATAGACATGGTATTTGATATGATTACAAGATTTTGATCTAATGATGATGATGAATGGTGATGTATTCTCCCTTTGAAAGCAGCTTGAAACTGGTGGTTTTCGTCCTTCATTGAACCCTACATCGTCCCTAGGGTCACACACACTTAATGGGTGAGTTAGGGCTTGTATTTATAGGCTCTTGATGATTTCGGTTCATCTACAGTGTAGGTGTAAGTGAGCACCTACGCCATAACACATTCTGGTCCAATTACGCCATAACTAAAATGATTCATATCCGCCATATATATCACTGTTTTCTGATATTTCAATTGAGATTCGGGTTTAGTTCAAAACACAGAAGCTGTAGATATCTTTTTCCTTTAACCATGTCCACTTGAATCACATAAAAAGGAGCTTGTGTGAAGAATTTATGGTCAAAACTCTAAAGCATCTTTTTGAGATATCACGTTAACATTTCTTCAAATTTCGGATTCGTTTCTTTACTAGATTCTTTCACGATACTTTCATAATCAACTGTTCATCACAAGTCACTTGCTTCTTGAGTGTTTCATCATTATAATCCTCCAATGGAGTGGCAATTTTTGCGTCACAACTCTGTGAAGTCTTTATCTTGGTTATGGCGTAACCGATACGGGCTTTTTACGCCGGAGTGGTCTTGATGTCTTCGATAGTAGACCAAGTCTTCATTATGAATACGGCGTAAGTCCAATAGTGAGGCTACACCGTATGTACTTCTTGTTGACCTGGTGTTGAAGTGCTATCCTTGATACAGTGTAGGCATTACGGGAAATTTACGCTGTAAAAACTTCTGGCCCAGTTTCTTAGTCTTCCTTCAAGTTTCTTCCAATAAAGAGCAAATATAATGAAAATGATAGTAAAATGTATACACTATTTGATGTTATCATCGTTGGACCATAAACATTCAAAAACTTAAAATTGCAACTGGTGCGGCGTTAGTGCACTCACTTTCAAAACGCGGAGGGGGTGTCGTGGCTTGGGAACGGGCGGCACCATTGGATGTGCCACATATGAATGGAGCCGGTTTGGTGTTATGACACAACTCAACATGGACTCGATGGCCACCTGTACTTTGCGTGTATGTTTTATTTACCGTCACTACAAAGAAATTGTCATCTAATGACACATAAATAAGTGACATCAAAAGTCGCCACTAAAAGTATAAAAGAAGTGTCACTAAAAACTTTTGCTACTCCCACACTTAAGAAAGTGTAAGTAGAAGTCTACTAGGTAAAAGTCTATCTACAGTGACAAAAAAATATGAATACATATTTTTTTTCTTTTTGTGACACATTTTATTTATAAAAAGTGTAATTAAATCTTGAAATTTTTGGCTTTTGGCCACACTTCTCAAAAGTGTCAATAAAATGTTAGATATCGCTAGGTATGAATGGTCATCAAGTACCTAACATATAGTTTTCGGTTATCGATCCGAATGATCATCGTAACTGATCAACAAGCAACTAGTCTTTAAGTTCCCAACTAACCTATGTGATTTGTATATGCCAACAGTCTCACCACTTGGCATTTAGGTGCCTATTGGTGCTAACAATAAACTACTAACTCGCATTGTATAAATGTCTATTCTTATCTAGGTGGTGTTATTGTCAACCCTTATACAATCGAGAGGTCGTCAATCCATCGATCATACTGATAACCTAGCTTTGGGATGGCCACTTACTCCCTAGACTACCAAGAACTAAATCTCCCTATACACTACCACAACTCAAGGATCAATCGACAAACACATAAACTATCGAATAAGAATGATAAATAAACGAAGGGAATCAAGTCATAACATTAATTAATTCATAATTAGGCTAACACACATGGTGGTTAGCCGAAAATAGAGTTAATCAAAGCAAAACTTACATATAAATTAATGAAAGAAATAGACATGGTATTTGATATGATTACAAGATTTTGATCTAATGATGATGATGAATGGTGATGTATTCTCCCTTTGAAATCAGCTTGAAACTTGTGGTTTTTGTCCTTTACTGAACCCTACATCGTCCCTAGGGTCACACACACTTAATGGGTGAGTTAGGGCTTGTATTTATAGGCTTTTGTTGATTTCGGTTCATCTACGGTGTAGGTGTAAGTGAGCACCTACGCCATAACACATTCTGGTCCAATTACGCCATAACAGTTGAGATTCGGGTTTAGCTCAAAAAACAGAAGCTGTAGATATCTCTTTCCTTTTTCCATGGCCACTTGATGAATCACCTAAAAAGGAGCTTGTATGAAGAAGTTATGGTCAAAACTCTAAAGCATCTTTTTGAGATAGCACGTTAACATTTCTTCAACTTTCGGATTCGTTTCTTTACTAGATTCTTTCATGATACTTTCATAATCAACTCTTGATCACAAGTCACTTGCTCCTTGAGTGTTTGGTATGTGTGAAAGCACATACCATTTATTTACCAAAATAGACCCAAAATAACCAAGAAAGAGCCGTTTATGTCTAATATTTGTTGGTTTCTTGAGTTTATGCATGTGCAGGTACGGATATGACAAAACAGACAAAAGAAAGCCAAAACCGAAGAAAACCGAGCACGAGAGAAAGAAGAGTGCAAAAGCCGATGCCGGGATGCAGTTTTATGGGTCTAGATGCTTAAAGATATATTTTACGAAGCTTTGGATCATGTTCGAGGAATTTTCTAAATTTCACCTTCACTTTACCAAATTTACACTTGAACCCCTCAACTTTCTCAAAATCACAAAACACACCCCTCATTTATCCCATTTACCCAAGTCACCTTTACCTTTCCTAAAATTACATTGTTAGTCCTTGGATTTTACAAAACTACATGAATGGTCCTTATGCTAATTTGGACATTATCACTAATAAAATCCATAGTCCAAAAATTGGCCCAAAACACCAACCAAGCCCATCACCCCTGCCATATTATGAAACCGGTCAAAACTCCAAGTCAAACCTCATTTCACCTGACCCCCCTTACAAACCAAATGACCCATTAATCAAACCCCCGTGACCCTTTTCCTTAAGCTTATCAGTCAACCCCCAAAGTCAAAAAACCACCTGTGAACAAAAACGCGCCCAAAACTAATAAAAACCCATTTTACTGTTAACCATCTCCTTCACCACTTACCCCGTGTTAATCCTTTTCACCCTCACTTAAACATCCTTCTATAACACCCTGCCACCTTGTCAGAGTATGTGACACTTTGGATTGCCAACATGGCAGAATGGGGGCTTGTGATTGGTTGAGGTGAGGTGTTCACATGATCCTAAGGCTGTGATTTATTTGAGTGACAAAATGGGTGATCAAAGGCTCAGATTGGAAGAACCAGAAGCATCCCAAGGCTCCCTCAAAGGCTATAAAAGGCCCTTCATTCCACACAAGTCGAGTGTCCAATTTCTCATTGTTTTAGAGATTTTTTTACCATTCTATTTCCTGTTATTTACTGTTTAACTAGCATTTTAATTCAGCTTGTATTTCTCTTTAAAGTTCTGTAGAAATCCTTTTATTAATAAAAGTTGCATTTTCAATTTTAAGATCTTGTTAATTCAAAGTTACTGTTTCACTAGTTCACTTAACTGATAAATAAGCTCATATAAGCTTGTATGACCTCTTCTTTACTTTTACCAATTCCTGAAATCATTTTTCTCAAAAAAGTCAACAATAGTCAACGTTGGTCAAAATCAAAAGTCAAGACAGTTTTTAGATTGAACTCAGCTTAAAGTTGTTATAAGTATGTGTTTAGATTCTTAAATTTAGCCTTGCTCTTAATCAATCCAGTTTTTAAAAGGTTTTATTCAGTTTTCATAAATTCACTTGTGATTTGGAAGCTTTAAAGAGTGTTTGGCTTTAGCTAAATTTTAATGTTCAAGTCTTGTAGATGTGTTCTAGTTGAGTCATTTTAGTGTTGTTACTGATTTTAAAGTTTTCTCAAGTTTTTCAAGTTAACTTTGTGATTTAAGCATATATCAAATCCATTTCTGTCATGTCCAAACATCTGTGTTTCAATAATGCATTTCTGTTGTTCACATGCTGAGATGATTTGAATTTAGTTTCCATTTGTAGATTATAATTTGTCTATGATTCTGGATAGCTTATTGAGATGATAGATGTTGAATTAGATGCTCTTGAAGTTCTGCAAATGGTCCCCTCAGGTTGCTGTTTGTTGCACTTCCATATCAGTTAGTATAATTTGCTTGTATCCACTTAGCATCTCTATGCTCATTATAGCTTGTTGATTGGTAGTTATCTAAGTTGCCTTTTAGAATCACTTGGGAGCTTGTAGCAATAGCTTAATCAAGTCTGCTAGTAGTACTTTTCTGCTTATCACTGCATATTGTCCTAATCCTTCTTATTTTTTATTTTTTATTTCCTTGTTTCTAGTCCTTTTTTGCTGATATTTTATACTTAATCTCTTTGGTTGGTTTTGGTTAGCATGGTAATTTTAGTATAATTTTAGGATTTTTCTAATATAGCTAAACTTGAGCTTAAACTAGCTGAATAAGGGCCGTTTGGTATTTGGTGTTTAGGATATGATATGGTGCTTATGTGCTTAATTCAGTGCTTAATTGATCATCCCCTGTTGCATTAAGGTTTTTTCAGTTAGATTTAGCTTTAATAAGCCTTTGGTAGTTTATGATAGCTTTTAAGTAGCTTTTAGCTTATTCTACTTAGGCTTTTCACATCAGATTCTAGCCCATTTGCATATCCTTTCATCCAAAGTAGTTTCTGTTATTTTTCCTAGCTTCTCAGTAACATTTTAGATTTTTATGGAATTTTTCATATTTTTCCATGCTCTTTTGCTATTTTTCTGCATTTAAATTCATTTTTAAGGCTTTTTAATTAGCTTTTAATGAAAATAAATTAGAAAAAGGTCAGAAAAATACAATTTCAATTTTATTAGTTTTAGAAAAATAAAAATATCATAAAAAGTATTTTTCCAGAATTTTATTAGTTTAAATAGTATTTTCTAGGAATTTAATTAGTTTTAAATAGTTTTAAGAATAAACTCCAAAATACATCCCTGTGGTTTACCCTGTTTCGCACCATACATCCCTCTCGCAAAAGTTTCAACAGATACATCACTCCGTTAGTAAAAGTTAACCTATATACATCCCTCAGTTAAAATAAGGACTAACGGTGCAAATTATTTCTCCGTTATCTCTTAACGCTATATAAAATATTTGCACCATTAGTCCTCTGGGTTAACGGTATTTGCACCGTTAGTCCTTTTTAATGTTTTCGTCCGTTTTTGTCCTTTTTTTTACGTTTTCTTCCGTTTTTGTACCTTTTTTTTACGTTTTTGTCTATTTTTTACGTTTTCTTCCGTTTTTTACGTTTTCGTCTGTTTTTTTTCCGTTTTCGTCCGTTTATTTACGTTTTGCCCTTTTTTACGTTTTCGTCCGTTTTTTATATTTTCGTCCATTTTTTTTAACGTTTTCATCCGTTTTTTTACTTTTTCTTATGTTTTTTACGTTTTCGCTCGTTTTTTTTACATTTACGTCTATTTTTTTACGTTTTTGTCCATTTTTTATGTTTTCATCTGTTTTTTTCGTCCGTTTTTTTACGTTTTTGTCCGTTTCTGTTTTTTTTACGTTTTCGTCCGTTTTTTACGTTTTTCATTCTTTCTTTTTTTTCGTTTTCGTCCTTTTTTTACGTTTTCGCCTGTTTTTTTACGTTTTCGTCCATTTTTTTACATTTTCATCTATCTTTTTACGTTTTTCGTCTGTTTTTTTATGCTTTCGTATGTTTTTACGTTTCCGTCTGTTTTTCACTTTTTATCTGTTTTCATACACTTTTATTCGTTTTCCTCGATTATTCCGCGTTTTCATCCATTTTTCTTACGTTTTTATCCATTTCATACATATAATATGTATGAAAACGGATAAAAATGTATGAAATTAGATAAAAAAAAAAAAAAAAAAAAAGCATGAAAATGGATAAAAACGTTTCTTTATTGATTTTAAATCACGATTTCTGTTTGAAAAGGGGTCAAAATCGTGATTTAAAATCGATAAAGAAACTTTTTTTTCCATTTTCATACGTTTTGATCCATTTTGATACATTTTTATCCGTTTTCATACATGTTATATGTATGAAATGGATAAAAACGGATAAAAACATAAGAGTAATCGACGAAAACAAATAAAAGTGTATGAAAATAGATAAAAAAGTCAAAAAAAAAACGAAAACGTTAAAAACAGACGAAAACATAAAAAACGGATGAAAAGCGTAAAAAGATAGACGAAAATGTAAAAAAAATGAACGAAAACGTAAAAAAATGACGAAAACGTAAAAAAACAGAAGAAAACGTAAAAAAACGAACGAAAACGTAAAAAACGGACGAAAACGTAAAAAGAAGGGCAACAACATTAATAAGCGGTCGAAAACGTAAAAAAAACAAACGAAAACGTAGAAAAAATGACAAAACGTATAAAAGTAGGCGAAAATGTAAAAAAAACGAGCGAAAACGTAAAAAACAGAAGAAAACGTAAAAAAAACAAACGAAAACGTAAAAAAACGGACAAAAACGTAAAAAAAATGGCATAAACGTAAATAAACGGACGAAAACGTAAAAAAATGGATGAAAACGTAAAAAACGCAAGAAAACGTTAAAAAAACGGAAAAAACATAATAAAACGTAAAAAAAACGGACGAAAACGTAAAAAATGGACAAAAAAGTAAAAAAACGGACAAAAACATTAAAAAGGTTTAACGGTGCAAATACCGTTAACCCAGAGGACTAACAGTGTAAATATATTATATCTCGTTAGGAGATAACGGAGAAATAATTTGCACCGTTAGTCCTTATTTTAACTGAGGGATGTATATAGGTTAACTTTTACTAACGGAGTGATGTATCTGTTGAAACTTTTGCGAGAGGGATGTATAGTGCGAAACAGGGTAAACCACAGGGGTGTATTTTGAAGTTTACTCTAGTTTTAAGAGTAAACTCCAAAATACATCCATGTGGTTTACTCTAGTTTTAAACTCATAATAAATAGAGAAAAAGTCAAACAAATTTAATTCCAGTTTTTAAAATTCTTTTTAGTTAATTAAGATTTTTGAAAAATATATTTGTAATTTTCTTGCATGTTTTCCTAATTTTTAGCTTTTTAATTCTATTTTAAATGTCTAAAATTAGTTTTTAATTCAAAATAAATCAAGAAAAACAAAAAAAAATAGTCTTAAATTTCAAATAAATTTCTAATAACATTCTTAGCTGTAGAAAAATAGTAGTTCATTTTTATGGGTTAAAATAGTGTAGTTTGCATTTTAATTCGCGTTTTATAATTATCGTGTTTTGCGTTTTTATTTTACTTTGCATGCTTAGTCTCATTTACTTGTTTGCATCATAGATCCAGTAGTTTTAATTGCTTTCCTTTATTATTCCTTGCACCGTAGTTTAGAAATCACATCCAAATTCCTTTTTGCACATTCAAATTCCGAATCACGCGACGTGAGTTGTTTACTCCATTCATCCCTCGTTGGGAGAACGACCCGGGAAATACATACCTTTGTATTTCTTCAGAAAATATCTATGTACTAAAACGAACACATCAGTGTTTCATCATTATAATCCTCCAATGGAGTGGCAATTTTTGCGTCACAACTCTGTGAAATCTTCATCTTGGTTACGGCGTAACCAATACGGGCTTGTTACGCCGTAGATGTCTTCGATAGTAGACCAAGTATTCATTATGGATACGGCGTAAGTCCAATAGTGTGGCTACGCCGTATGTACTTCTTGTTGACCTGGTGTTGAAGTGTTGTCCTTGCTACAGCGTAGGCATTACGAGAAATTTACGCAGTAAATACTTCTGGCCCAATTTCTTAGTATTCCTTCAAGCTTCTTCCAATAAAGAGCAAATATAATGAAAATGATTGTAAAATGTATATACTATTTGATGTTATCATCGTTGGACCATAAACATTCAAAAACTTAAAGTTGCAACTGGCGCGGCGTTAGTGCACTCACTTTCAAAACGTGAAAGGGGTGTCGTGGCTTGGAAACAGGCGGCACCATTGGATGTGCCACATATGAATGGCACCGGTTTGGTGCTATGACACAAATCAACATGGACTCGATGGCCACCTATACTTTGCGTGTATGTTTTATTTACCGTCACTACAAAGAAATTGTCATCTAATGACACATAAATAAGTGACATCAAAAGTCGCCACTAAAAGTATAAAAGAAGTGTCACTAAAAAAGTTTGCTACTCCCACACTTAAGAAAGTGTAAGTAGAAGTCTATTGGGTAAAAGTCTATCTACATTGACAAAAAAAATATGAATACATATTTTTTTCTTTTTGTGACATATTTTGTTTATAAAAAGTGTAATTAAATCTTGAAATTTTTTGCTTTTGGCCACACTTCTCAAAAGTGTCCATAAAATGTTAGATTTAATGACACTTTTTTGTGTCATTAAAACCTCTATCATTAAATTTCTATAATGTTTTAGAAAGTTCATAAATATTGCCACAGTTTTAATAAAACGTATATAACCTTTAATCCCGAATGTAGTATTAGTAACTAGTCTTGAACTCTTCATTTTAAGACAAGACGAGTTTTTAAAGCTAAGTAATTTTTGTTGATACCTTAAATTTTAGTTTCAATAAAAGATCAGTCTTATGAAACTATTTCAAAGCTAAGTCAAATTGAATTTCTCGTGTCATGCTTGTTTTGTAGCACCCCCCAAAAGATCAACATAGCAGCGGAAGGCTAATTGGGGTGTTACTTTGACGAATCACAGTCAATAATCATAAAAAACGACTCAAAAGAGACGTTTACTAAAAGTTGTTATCATTCAAGAAAAACTCATAGTTTGTTACAAAACATTTCCAAATAGTTTTCGATGGTACACAAAAGATAGATCATGAGTTTGTAGAAAATGATAACTTTATGTTTACACCACGATAGAAGGTCTTGCAATGCCCGCTCCGTGCCATAGAGATGTTCTTCAATTATTACCTGAGATAACATGCTTAAAAGGTCAACAATGTTGAGTGAATTCATAGGTTTATAGTTAATCAGTTGAAAACAAGAACATGATAATTGTAAACTAATAACTTATCATAGAAAATCATAGATTATTATGCGTTAAGCTCATGCAACAAGTACTCAACTGCATACACCGAATTACTGGTGTACGTAACAGTTTGCCCCCAAAGAGGTAATAGCCAATTACCTAATGCAATTCAAATATGGTGCGCCCCGGTTATTTTCGATAACCAAGACGGGGTCGTTACTCCCCATAGCACTATTCACGATATTTGCGTTCACTCGCAAGTGACTAATGGTTCATGATGCAGGGGTCTTTCGGCTAATAACTTAGGCAATACCAATAATCAAGTAGCGAACAGTTGTAAAAAAAAACCTTGTGTTCTAGTTTAGAGCATGTATCTCCCTCGCGAGGTTTGTAAATATAAGTAAAAGCTAGGCTATGAACTCACCTTAGCGATAGTGAATAAGCACAAAGAGATCAAGTGTGATATAGTAGTGGCTCCAACCCGGAACCTAAGAACGAGATGGCAAGTCACAGAATAATGATAAACGTTTTGTTCACGACCAAAATGATAGATCATTGAATATACAATTCAATAGAGCATTGAATATATACAATTCAATGAAGTGATATTAGCGTTGATTTCACTTGTGTGGATAGTGCTTAAAGTTCAAATTCAAAAGTTGTACTATATCGACTTTGTTTGTTATTCTTCAAAAATTCACACTTATATATAATTGAAATGTTCCCCGTTGTCGATTTATAAAAAGAACGATGCTTTTAAGATGTGTCGATAATTTATAACGTTTTCATATATTTATATACTTAATTAGTTATAATACCCGTGCACGCACGTGGTTTTGACAAAACAAAATTATTCTGTATTAATACTGAATATTGTGTCTTTAAAGGTAATTGCATATAATTATAATAGTTATAAGTTTCGTGCACGCACGAATTTTACACATAAATCAAACTTATTTTAACATTTTAGTTCAGTATATACACATATAAGAATTTGCCCATGAAAATTGTGATATAAGTACAACTAATACTTATGCACGAGTTTTTCATTATGCATTAATATCCATTCGAATTTGGTAAAATATTTGTAAAAATTTCTGGTAGGTAACTCAAGATTTAATTTTATTTAGCTGACAAAGATGTTGATGTTTTTTTTAAATTTCACTACTGATATTATGTTGTACACATGATGCAAGTTTAATAGCACATAATGAGCGTTGATAAAGTTAAAGTATACTCCTTAAATTTTTTTAAAAATATTTTTTAGATATCCTTATATAAATAAATAAGAATTACATGAGTCATTGTTATAAGAACAATCGCGTATATTTATTTTTATATTAAAATAAACCGTGCTTACAATTTGATAATTATATTCCCGTTTTTAGTAATTTAGCCGTATTTAAAATGTAAACTCGTGTCCACATAGGTTAAACTTTTAAAAATGAAATAAATTAGTCTTTATTTAACGTATATAGTAAAAAAATTGATACTTATAATCTTATGCAAATTCATATGTTGTTATTTACAACAACATATATATTGTATTTTTTAAGATATAAAGTATAAAAGGTATAAAGTATAAGGGGGTATTTGTTTATAATCCAAAGTTATTAAAAAATAAGGAGGCTTATAATATTACACTTAACTCTATGTAATTTTTATAAATTCAACTATTAAAGTTTTATTAATTACCTCCTCTATTTTTAAGTTTTGTTTTCACAAATTTGACACCTATATTTTTATGTGTTTTTTTATCAACCAAATTTCTCCACCAAATTTATTAAAGTATGACCAAAATCAATTTAATTTTGACTTTTATTAACCAATCACATCACACGATTTTGCTTACGTGGAGAAATCGAGCTCTCCTATTGGCCCAATTGTATTTTTCAATAAGAACGAATTGACAAAATCACTCCGAAATGATGAAATTTTTTTATTATATAATATATATATATAAGTTTAGTTAGATATCGACGTAATAATTCTCGTATATGAACACTAAGTCGTCAAAATACTTGTTTTTATAAAGTCGTTATAAGTTTACAAGTTTTCTAAACATTTTTTCAAATTTTCACTTTTTACTCTCAAGTTATAAAATGTACGAGTTTAGCCCCTAAACTTTGTAAAAATGACAATTCATACCCAAATATATTTCTTACTCAAATATTCAGAATTGACAGTTTTGGTTCCTTGAGAAATCTGTTTTTACAAAATTATTCCAAAAAGTTATATTTATGTTTTTGGTCCTTATAGTTTCGAATTTGACACTTTTGACACAAAACTTTTATTTACCTTTTAACACTAGTTTCCCATATTTACATTTTTCACCCTAGAATTTTCCCATGCACACGTATACTTATAAGTTTACACCTTTAACTTTCCCAAAACATACATTTTTAACCCGAAACTATATATATTTTGCAAATTTAGTCCTAAAAATATGATTCGACTTAGTTAACTTATTTAACTTTTACATTAGCTTATTATGAGCTTATGGACTTATTTTCATTGTTATTGGGTCGGGTATACGATCATTGGGCCATGGTTTAACGCGATTGGGCCCCTAGGCCCATTACGGGTTCGCTTGGTTTAGAACTAATAACGAAACATGGGGAAGTTTTTGTGAGTTTCTTGGATCGTTATTAGCTTCTATAACTTGGTATAAAGTGTCGTTAGGGTTTCATTTGCAAAGACACAAGTCATACGCGACTATGGCCTTTAAAGAAAAGATAACGAGACATGAGTTTAAAGAAAAACGTGTAGTGCGATACAAGTTATGCTTTTATGGTTTGGTCGTTATAAAAACGCATGAGCTTGGTCCTTTACACCTTAGAGTCTTGTTAGACGTTTTATGTGATCGATACTTAAGGTACATTAACTTGTTTTTACGTGCGATATAATAACAAAATGACAAGAATAACGAGAATGGAATTGAGTTGGGAGAACTTACAAAACCCAAGGGGTGGTGATGTGATCTCGAAGAAAAGTAAACGTGCCAATTGACTCCCTCGTTCCTTAACCCAAACAAAATGACCAAAGTCCTTGCGACTTGTTTTTCCTTTGCTCCGATTTACCATAGTGGACGAGTATTGTGAGAGTATGATAAGTGAGTTTTGAATGTGTTTGATAAGTATGAGTATTGTGAATTTAACAAAGTGTTTGAGGAGTCACATTATATAGGAGATGATAGGCATGGTTCTTCCCATATTTTATTGGTGTTCTTCTTAGTTCCAAGAGAAAGAGAGATGAAGTGGTGTTAGGTTTTGAGCATGCTTCGATCGCAGCTGGGATTAGGGGCGTGTTTTGGTGAGGTCAAGTCACAAGGAAACATGGAAACACAAGATCTATTAGTTAATATGGTCAAAGTGGTCAAGGGTGCATTAGACTTAATTTAATATTGTATTTAGGGTGGCTTGATTAGGCTTTGTGTCTCCTTTGTTTACACATGCACGCAAGATAATATTTGTCCAAGGGTGAGGTTTGTTTTGTTTGCTTTGTGTTCGCTGGTCATCACAGAAACTAGAGATGCATGGATCAAAAATACTTGTGCTTAAAATTTGTGTAGCAAAGTATTACTAAGGGTGTGTTGGGTTTGCGCAGGGAACGGGCTAGGCCCAAGAAAGGGTTGGGTTTGGATCGGCTAGAACTCGCGAGCCCAAGTGAAATGTGATGGATCGGGTTGGGCTAGGGAGCCCAATAGGATATAAAAAAATAATTAAAATGTTATTATATATATTTGATATAATTTATACATATAAAATAAAGAATTAATATTATCGGGATCGAGGTAACTTTGATCGGGTCACAACGGTGTGTTTTTGAGCTTTTAATTCACGGGTTACGATGCATATGCCAAGTGATATGAAAAATCGATATCAAGAAAATTTCATGGTTGATGGTTCCAAAATCCGTGCTTTATTCAAGATTAGATAGTTAATGACATTTGAAATTTTTCGGGAGCTTACATGTTTAGACTTCGAACGTGTATAAAGGTATCTGATTGGCTCCCAAACAGTCAAGTTTATCACACAAGCTAACCACTTGTGTATGGTCAACCGTAATAAAATTCAAACAGCTCAGAAACAAATGCAATTAAGATCTGGAGAGTTTAGTGTTTCCACAGGTCGTTAAGTCCCACGGAGGATGAATGGTGCTCAACACTTTCAGATGTCGAATAATCACTAAAGATAGTTATTAGTAAGGATTTTGGAATATTTATACCTAAAGAAAAAGTTTTGTAAATTACAGGGGCTTCAATGCAAATTAAAAAGCTAAATTATATTAAATAAACGCTATCACTATTTTTAAAGTGATGTTTTTGTGATTTATAAAACAAAATAACTTAAATAAACTATTTTAATTAAAATGTAAACCTATATTATCTAAAAACGTGACCTAGAATGAAAACGTGCGTTAGATGTAAAAATTACGCGAGTGCGCAAGTAAAAACGTAAAATTTGTGAAATAAAAGTCCTACGAGTGTAAAAACAATTTTCTTACTTACTATATGACAAAAGAAAATTTTAGAAAAAAGATTTATATTTTTTATTATGAATTAAATACTATTTTAAACTAATTAAATGATTAAAAATACTAAAACTATTTAGAAAATTCTGAAACTTTTTTGTAAAATATTTTATACTAATACAAAGCTAAGAAAAATACAAAAGTTGAAAAAGCTTGTTTTAATAAGCTAGAAATAAGCTAATGAACTCGTATAAGCTAAACTGGAAAACAAAGGTTAAGAATTAAAAAGTGCAAGGTATAACCAGTCAAAGTCCCAAGGGCAGATGGTAGTGTGTGTGTGTGGTGAGCTGGGTGGCCAGGGTTCGAATCCCAGCACTGGCTTTTTATTTTTTATTTCTTTTTGAACTTTTTCTTTTGCAAACTAATTAAGCTAATGATAATAAGCAATTTTTATAACTAGAACTTTTTATGAAAAACACTAATAAGCACAGAATAAGCTTAAGATTGCTTAACAGTTAGCAAAAATGGAATAAGCTCAATGTTTAGCCAAGATGGCTAATAAGCTAGAAATAAGCAAGAGTGAATCTGAAAATAAGCTAAGAAACTTGTAATAAGCTAATTTTAACAACTGAAAAAGCAAAATGAATTAGAAATAAGCACTAAACAAACTACAAATAAGCACTTAGCTAAACTGTTACACAGTGTACTGTTTGAGTATCTAGGCACTTTCAAGCTTAAATTTAAGCACTGAAATAAGTTAGGAAATGAAAGTAACCACTGGAACTAACAAGTTAACCAGCTAAACTCTCTAAAAAGCTAATTTACAAAGTTTGGATTACTCTAATAAGCTTGGGAGAAGCTTATGAAGAAACTGAAAAACCATGACTGGTCATTGTACTGAATGGAATGGGACAAACAAAAAGCCATAAGCAGGCTTATCAAATAAGCTACAAATGGAAAGACTAAACTTGGAACTTTGAGATAGCTGGGTGAGCTTCTCAAAAAGCTAAGGTACACAAGCTAAGCCTTACTAATAAGCAAGTTATAAGCTTGTGAAATGAGCTCATGAAACTGTGCACAGGGCATGATTATGAAAAAGGACTTAAAACAAGATTGAAAATAAGCAGTTTATAAGCTAAGTAGAGATAAACTAATATTTTTCTAATTAAGTTAAGCAGCTAAATTTTAATATCCCAAAAGCACAAAGTATGAAACTTAATATTGAATCATATATAAAATTATCCATTTTATTCAAAAACGACTATATTGAAAAGTTTGACTTTTTAAGAAAACCAAATAAGTTGACCTTGATGAACTTAGGATCAAATTTACTCACTGATTATGATAGATTAAGCTATAATAAGATAAGATTAAGCTAAAGTAACAAGTTATAAGCTAATATGATGAATTTCACAATATAATTTCTAACAGTTAACTATTAAGATGATTTTAAAGATGATTTTGACTTTTAAACTAATGAGGACTGGTTTTATTGGTAGAACTGAGCTATTAAGTCCTAATGTGACTTAGAACAACAACAAATAACAACACAACAAGCCTCTATCTCAGATAACTAAGCAAATCCAAACTGTCCTTTAAGAGGTTGTTTTGAAGTTTTGAGAACTAAAACAGATTTTTAGATCAAGTAACCTATTGATTAACTGATATTAATTATATTTAAACAGATTTAAGCTAAAATTAACTAGATTATAACACTTATACTTAAAATTGCAAATTTTTAAGAAATGACTTACAAGATGAGTTCAAGCATAAAATAGAGAACCAAGGCCTGAGATCACACCATATAGCTTCCCAAGAAGCTCTAAACCAAAAAGCAATCCAAAGTCAATCATGCTTCAGCTTCTTTATCATTTCTCCATTGATTTTTTATTTTTAGCTAATTTTTTTGTATTTTTGGTAATTTTTGAATTAAAGCTCTAAACTGATTTTAAAGGTTTCTAAAAGCTTAAATAAGCTTTCTAGGAGCTTATATTTGCTTATTCAGTCCTTAACAACAGCTACAAACAACATTTGATCTTAACATGAGATTTTTGAACATGGAAAATTGCATAACCTGAAAATGAAGCTTAACACTGAAATTGAAACTGAAAAAGGTTCACATTCACTTGAAATAACTTAAACAGAGTACTTGGAAGCTTAAATTTACACTGGTATTTGAAAACTAATTAAAACGACATAAACAAATTAAAATTACACTTGATAACTTTTTACATTGCTTCTTCCTCCTTTATAAAGATCTTTTCAACTCTTGTCGACATCTCTGAACATATCCCACCTCATTCCAACCATTGGATTGGTCAAAATCATCATATTCGTCCATTTGGCATTTTGGCGCCAAAATAGTCATGAGCAGAAGAAGTGGTTTGAAGCAATTAAAGAGTTTTGTTGGATGTGGAGGTGGAGGGGAGTGGGTATACAGCTGTTAGGGTGAGGTGGAAAGGTGGAAACCACCTTTGGTTTTGGTTTTACAGTTGAGGTGAGGACGATGAACAGTGAACCTGGTTTGGGCGCGCGTTTGACTTTGTTTGACCGAGGTATTAATATGAAGGGGGTTCACAATGGGGGGGGTCACAGGTTTGACAGGGGTTCTTTTTTATTTTTGCTGGGGTTTTAATATTACAAGGGGTCCATTTGGTTTGTTTAATACATAAGGACCATTGTTGTAAATTCTGCAAACTTCAAGGACTGAAACTGCCATTATTCCAAAGTTATTACAAGGACCATTCCTGCCAAATATGAATAGTACAAGGACTAATTTTGATTATTTTCCATTTTTAAATATCCAAGGACTATTTATGACATTTTTCAAAGTTGAGGGACTAAAGTTGTCATTTTGCAATTTTAAATTTCAAAGATCAAATTTGACAACTCATGAATCCCTAGGGACTTTAAATAACATTTTCCTTTATTTTGAATTACCAGGGACTGTTTTTGACAACTTTTGAAACTTGGGGGACTAAAACTGCCAATTATGCAAACTTGATACATTTTTCATCTGATTTTGATATTTTTGCATTTAAAACACATGAAACACTTATTTGTGATATTTTTATCATTTTGATGCATTTCTGAGTGTTTTCAGATGTTTTTGCAGTTTAAATGGTACAAAAATGATGAGTATTTAGACACTCATCAGTATCCAACATAGGGACGGACTTATGTAGTACCTGTGGGGGGCCGGCGCCCCCATGGCTAGCCGAAAAAGTTGAAATTTTAGTTTAATTTTTTTAAAATTTTGACCTTTTTTCGAAAGTGCCCCCCGCCCAAAACTCAAATTGCCCCCCACCTAAGGGTGAGCATCGGTCCGGGACCGGACCGGACCGGACCGACAAGACCGAAGACCGAATTAAGGTAAAAACCGGGACCGAGACCGAATGTGGTCGGTCCGGTCCGGTCTCGGTCGGATCGGACCGTTTGGAGTCTACTAAGGCCAAAATAGTCGGTTTGTGGTCCGGACCGGACCGGACCGAGGACCGAATTAGCCCAAATGCATAGACCGAGGACCAGACCGAATGTGGTCGGTCCGGTCCGGTCTCGGTCGGTCCGTCGATCGGTCCGGTCCGTTCGGGTCGTTTGCTCACCCCTACCCCCACCCGCTAAAACACAACATTCAACACTCTAAAGCCTTATAAATCGTTCATCTATAAGTAAAATACTCGATTTATCATTACGATTTTAGTTTTTTCTTGCGCATTTTGTTGCTATTGTCAAACAAAAAAAAATTGCCCCTCACATTCTATTTTTCTGGTTTCGTCACTGATCCAACATATTGAAATAAATAAACTATGCACATGATATTTGCCGTGAAAAAAAGAACAATAATTGGTTGTTTGTTATTTTTCTTTTTTTGTTACAAATAATGCAAGATGCTGTGAAAATTTATTTTATCTGTTTTGGTGTAAATTTACCATAACCCCTTAGGATGTCACTCTCTTAATTTCATGTCATTGGGAGTTTGGGACCATGTTTTCTTTTTAGAACTCTAAGAGCAACAAATACTTGCAACCATTTTCTTTCAAAATAATATATGTTTTATAGTAACATGAACATAGAGCAAGCCTTCATTACCCTGATCCACTCAAAATTACATTTTCTTACTGTTGATACAAAAGTTGGACGTTCCTGATTTGGAGCTCCGGTTCTCGTACCAATTGAGAATTGCTGCTTGAGACCTGCGCACTAAGAGACAAGAAACACCGTTAGGCTTACCGTGGGATTGTCTCCCACGATTATCCTCCGGCGTGAGAGTGAGTAATCGGTTTAGGGTTTAAGGAGTTTTAGGGTTATGAGATCGTACCTTAAACGAGGGATATGATTCCCTTTATATACGCACGGAATCCTTGTTGGTTCCGTGTTCCTCAACCTTCGGCGTATCCCGCCTAAGTCGGTTGGGAATGATTATCTTCTTATTTTAGAAGATATCGGATATCTATTCCGTAAATAGATATGGGCTTGGGCTTTCGTGAGCCCAAACACGTATTGATATTGGCCCAGTTCGTACCAGGCTTGAAAGTAGTGGACTGTGGTCGGGTTCATGACCCGACTCCAGACTATACGTCATCATGTCCCCCCAGTCTAGTATGCGCAGTGCGTAACTGCGGGTGCTAGACTAATGACCGTAATCATAAAATAAAGAACTTACGAAACGTATGAAAGAAACCATACACCTACCCGTAGGTGCAATGTATCGAGACGTCCAAGTGAATAGTCAATGCCTCGTTAATCGGGGGAAAGTTACTGCCCCGTTGTCACATCAAGCCATCTCAACCACACAGTGAGGACTAGTGGGATCCACGTGTCACCAATCGTGTGGAAGAGAAAAAGTATATAACTTGGCGATTCATTTTCACCGGATTCCTCACAGTAAAAAAAAACACCATCCACCATTTCTAAAGCGTTTTAAGAGTTGTAATCCCAAAAGTAACCAACCACAAAGGTAACCGCGCGTGCGTTATAGCAAAAAAGTATATCACCATGGTTAAACAGTTGTCTGACTTCACCTCTGACCTTAATTTGATCGATCTGATGGAATTTACCTCAGATTACTTTATACCCCGGGACGTGCATCCAGTAGTTCCGGATGCGCGAGCCACGATTGCTGATTTCCCCGAAGGGAAAGTGGGTGTATACACACGGTTATTCGAATTTGCGAATCAACGTGTGCCCCTCTCGCGCTTTCTGTGCGATGTATTAAACTATTATACTCTACACATATCGCAGCTGCATTGTATCGGCGCGGCTAAAATTACCAATTTTGAGGTAAATTGCCGTCTGTTGGGGATTAACCCCACCATCCACCTATTCCGCGCCTTTTATCACACCACGTGGGCGCATGGGTGGGTTTCTTTTTCAAAACGCGCTGGTAGATTGCAGTGCTATACAGATAAATTAGATGCACTTAGGAATTGGAGGGAATACTTCTTCTGGGTAGATGATACATGTTTTCCCTGGGATTATGATTTTTATACCCGGGGAACGCTACAGAGGGATGAGTGCCCATTGCCTGGGTCTTATAACGTCGAGGATGCGGAACTTATAAATGCTAACCGCATCCCCATTAGTGCGTATCCTGAGGGATTTTTGGTGCACATGGGAATCAGCCGTAATTATTTTGGCCCCGAAGATGAGATCCCTATCTTCTTAGACGCCAATGGCCAGGGTGGGTACTTATTCCTCCGTACTTCTGTGTGTAAATAAGGTAAGAACAATCTTCCGTACATGTCGCGCACTATATAACCTGTTTGTATATGTGTGTTTGTCTTGCGCAGAGATGGATCTGTTCACCGTCGTACAGCTAGCAAAGCCTGTTGCAGTAAGGACAGGAGTAAGACCTTTGAGGGGTGATGAGGAGCCTATTTTAGCCGCGACTGCAGGGCGTGTCATAGAACTGAATGCTGGGGATACAGGGACCAGTTCCTCAGTTGCAGTGGAGGCAACGCCTCTGCAGAGCCGTCCCAATCCTGAAGCAACTTCGCTGGTAGCGCAGTCATCGCCCGTAGCTGTGGCTCATCCTGAAGAGGAAGAAGAAGAAGAAGCTGCGCTTAATCGCAAAAGGACCCGAAGAGATGATGGTGCGGGCCCTTCAAGGAAGAAACGTCCCGTGGTTCAGGCTGTGGAGTTGTCCTCCACTGATGAAGCGTCATCGCACCCGTCTGCTGATGACGCGGAGCCAAAGTAAGTAAAACCATACATGTATAATTTTCATTAGTTGGTGAATGTGCTAGTTGTGATTCTAACATTGCGCTGGTGATCATTCACAGGATGGAGCAGGTCATAGAGTCACCTCCCAAGGCGAGTCCGATGCAGTCAGCGCATTCTGAGCCGCAGAGCCAGGATAATGAAAACCAATCTGAGGCGGATGTGCCCATGGAGCACTTGGTCGAAGAATTGGTACAGGTCTCCGCACAACAGGCTGCACTAATTGTGAAGTTGAAAGACCGGGTATCTGGTGGGGAGGATCAAAGTGCACAGAAAGACCAAACGATAACTTTGTTAGAGGCACAACTGGCTAGCACCCGAGCACAACTGGATAGCGCCCGTGCAGAGGCTAGGGATCTGAGTGCTTACGCTCAAAAACAGGCCGAGGACAAGATGGCACTAATGTGTCAAATCAGTCAAGATCGAGCCGAGGCTGCCAGGTACAAGTCTGCGTGCCGCTGGGCACTTAAACATTTGGAGCAGGGTAAGGAAAGTTTGTTCGCGCAGTTGGGGGAGCTTGGGGCTACTGTGAGCTGGTCTCTGGAAGTGCAGGAGGCCAAACTGCGCAAGATGAGCATCGAGTATGACGAGGAATTGTATCCTCAGCTCATGTCTACAATTGCGGAGCGCCGGTGGCTCATAGGCCACGGTCTTCGCCTAGCTGCCCTTAGCACCCTGGAATCACCAGAGGTGGTGAATGCCTTCGGAGAGGTGGTGCAGTGCGCTCTGGAGCGTGGTAAATCGGAAGCGATTGAAAAGCTTCACGAGGCAAAACTGTTGGAGGCGCTGTTGGATAAGGCACCAGGGTATGATGCTGAGTCATATGATCACTTGGTCGCTGCTATGCAGAGAATGAAAGACCTAGAGCTCCCAATGATTTCGGAGCTTGAGCGCGATCAAGATTACCTGATAAGTGTTCTTATGGCGGGGTTGACTTTGGCGCGTCATCGTGCCGAGGATGCCAACACACAGCTGGACTATTTTTTGAAACCTCATGAGTCTCAGCTCCAAGTACCTGTCTTTGCGCGTCCCAGGGATAGTCAGAATCCCTTTGCATTGGAGAAAGAGGTACCTCTAAAGGAGGTCTTGGAAGCGCATGCGACCCGTCTTGCTAAGAAAGAAGGTATTGCAGGTAAGGCCATTTTGTGTGGGGTTGGTGCGGCTCACTTGCCGAGGTCTGATGGAGTGCCTGTCAGTGTGGCCACTGTGTCGCGTCAGGGTGCAGATGTGTTTAGTGAGGTCAAAGATGCAACGAGTGACGTTGGGACCTCTTCCCTTAAGCGTTGTAGGAGCTGGTAGTAGATTTGTAATAACTCGTAGTTATGAATAAACATTTCTTTTTTGTTTGCTGTGGATATTTGTAATGTATACATATTTGTCTGACTATGCGTAAAAGATGTATTTGTTGCAGTGTACGCCAGTGTAAATATAAGAAATCCATAATCATGTATGAAAATCAGAATATACTAGAGAAATAATTCAAAGTATTTGATCATAATCGTGTATGGTATGATATTCAGCATGCTGTAAATATCTCATTAAGGAAGCAAGTATCTTGGTTCCTAAGTTGTTAAACGTGCACGTGTGCATTGCTGCGCAACCGTCGTGGGATGCGCACATATCTTATTCCAACGTCTTGAGAACAAGGTGTTTAACAAGGATGCGTGATCCAGTATTGATGGGTTTGCAACCATCTTACTCAACAAGTTAGTTAGTAGGTCAACTTATCCTGTTACCATCGTGGGCTTATTGGTAGTGCATGCACGCCATCGTGGGCAAGAAGTAAAAAATTGTTAAGACATACAGTTTATGGAGATAACAACTTAAGATGTGTCGCGGAGTTAGCTAGAAACCGCGGCGTTTTATTAATACTTGCAAGTTTATCAAGAAATAACAAAGAAAACAGTAAATATGAAAAATAAAAACTGAATACATGAATGTTTATTGAGCACTGAAAGTGCGGAGCGTCTGTGCGCTGTGCCGTAGCTGTTCTTACAGGTAGCACCTCTTGAGGTTGCCGATGTTCCATGTGTGTGGGAGGTCACGACCATCCAAGCCTCGTAGCCTGTACGCGCCTGTGCCTATTGCTTCAGTAACCTCATAAGGTCCTTCCCACTTTGGTCCGAGCTTACCTGTATCTTTTGCGCGGCTTGCCTCATTGGCACGGTAGACAAAGTCGCCTGGTCTGAATGAAACACTGCGCACCTTGGCATCATAGTATCCTTTCATTTTTGACTTCGACTTTGCCTCCCGTATGGATGCGCGTTCGCGTCTTTCTTCTAGCAGATCCAAGTCGACACGTCTTTCATCATTGTTTGTTGTTACATTGATCTCCGCGGTGCGAATAGTTGGCATGCCGATCTCAGTTGGTATGACGGCTTCGGTTCCGTAGACTAGAGAGAAGGGGGTGTCCCCCGTGCTGGTTTTTATTGAGGTGCGGTGAGCCCATAATACATGCGAAAGCTCCTCGCCCCACCTTCCTTTGTGCCTGTCCAGGCGCGCCTTTATTCCTTCGCCCAGGCTTCGATTTGCGCGCTCTACTAAGCCATTGGTTTGTGGGTGAGTAACTGACGCGAAGTGTTGGGTGATGTTTAACTTCTCGCACCAATCTTTGAAGGGGTTGTCACAGAATTGTTTCCCATTATCCGAGATGATTTCTCCAGGTAATCCGAAGCGGCATACTATGTTGTCCCAGACAAAGCGTTTCACCTGGTTGCCGGTAATTGTCGCCACTGCTTTTGCCTCGATCCACTTGGTGAAGTAGTCTATAGCTACTATGAGAAACTTGAGACCGCCTGCTGCTATTGGAAAAGGACCTGCGATATCAATGCCCCATTTGTAGAATGGCCATGGCGCCGTGATTGGCGTTAACTCATGCTGTGGTTGGCGCGGAACGGGTCTGTGGACTTGGCAATCATTGCACTTCCTTATCAAGTCCCGCGCATCTTTATGCATGGTTGGCCAGTAGTATCCCGATCGCATGGCGCGTGCTACAACGGACCGTGGTCCTGCGTGCATGCTACATGAACCTTCATGGATTTCTCGCAGCACATAATTTGCTTGTAAGGGGCCGACGCAGCGGAGCCATGGTTGGAGGAAAGAACGTCGATACAGTATGTTGTCGCGCAATTCGAATCTCTGCGCTGTGCGCCGTATTCTGCGAGCTTCTGTCTGTTCTTGGGGTAATGTACCTTTGCTTAAGAATTCCGCAATCGGTGTCATCCATGTAGGACCATCCTCCTCTATGACTGCGGAGACTTCCATCTCCGATATTGACTTGCTTTTCCGCGTTTCCACCAGCACTTGCTTTGATAAGTGTGCGAAGCTTGTCGAGGCGATCTTGCTCAGTGCATCTGCTTTGCGATTTTCTCCCCTAGGGACTTGCTTGATAGTAAATCTGTCAAAGCCTTTGATCAGTGTCTTAGTCTTCTCAAGATACTGAATCATATTTTCTTCTTTGGCCAGGTATTCACCCAACACGTGGTTGGCCACTAGCCGGGAGTCCACATTTGCTTCCAAGTTACGTACACCCATTCGAGCTGCAATGCGTAGTCCAGCGATTAGGGCTTCATATTCTGCCTCATTGTTTGTCGAGGTAAATTCAAAACGCAGTGCGTAAGTGAATTCCATTCCCTCTGGGTTTGTGAGAATAAGGCCAGCTCCTGAGCCGTCCACGCATGAGGACCCGTCTGTAAACAAAATCCATGGATCTTGTAGTTCTTTCTCGCTTGGTGTAGGTACCTCGTCAGTATCTGGCTTCTCAATGATGAAGTCTGCCAGAACTTGTCCTTTTATTGCGGTACATGGTCTGTAAGAGATGTTATGTTCGCCTAGCAACACACTCCACTTCTGGAGTCGTCCTGACGCATCGGGTTTGGAGATGATCTGCTTGATGGCTTGATCTGTGATTACCGCTATCGGGTGCGCTTGGAAGTACCGGCGCAGTCGCTTGGCGGCAAACACTAATGCCAAGACCAACTTTTCCATGGCACTATAGTTCATCTCCGTCTTCTTGAGCGCTTTGCTGACAAAATAGATAGGGGTTTGCACCGAGTCCCTATCTGTTAGTAGCACTGCGCTGACTGCCCCATGAGTTGCTGATAAATACATGATCAGCTCTTCCCCTGGTCGGGGTGCCACGAGTGTTGGGAGCGTTGCTAGATGTTGTTTGAGTGTGGTGAAGGCTTCTTCCGCCTCCGTCGTCCACCGAAAGTCACCCTTTTTTATACACTTCTTGAGTGTTTTGAAAAGAGGCAATGACTTTTCTGCTGATTTAGACAGGAACCTGTTGAGGCCAGCCAGTTTTCCATTGAGGGATTGGACTTCCTTCAGCGTGCGTGGTGAGGGAAGTTCTATTACCGCCTTTGTCTTTTCTGGACAAGGTTTTATGCCATCAGGTTCTATCAGGTACCCTAAGAACATGCCTTCGGTAGCGCCGAAGGTGCATTTCTTAGGATTTAGCTTCATGTTGATCTCGCGTAGAGTCTTGAATGTTTCTTCTATGTCGCGTACAAGTTCTTTTTCAGTATGGCTTTTTATGACCAGGTCATCCACATAGACTTCCAGGTTGCGGCCCACCTGTTTTTCAAAGGCATTGTCTACCAACCGCTGATAGGTGGCACCCGCATTCTTCAAGCCAAACGGCATTTTTGTGTAACAGTAAACGCCTTGGCTTGTGTGGAAAGCTGTCTTTTCCTCGTCTTCTTGAGCCATTTGTATCTGGTGATATCCCTTGTACGCGTCAAGAAAACACTTCAACGGGTATCCACACAAGGACTCTATTTTCCAATCTATCTCTGGTAATGGATAGCAGTCATGCGGGCATGCTTTATTAAGGTCGGTGAAGTCTACACACATTCGCCAGCTACCATCGCTTTTTTTGACCATTACTGGATTAGAAAGCCAGTCGTGGTAATAGACTTCACGCATAATTCTCGCATTTACCAATTTCTGTACCTCTGCCAGAATTGCCTGCGCCCTCTCTGGAGCTTGGCCACGCTTCTTCTGGCGTATCGGTGAGTATCCTTGTCGGATTCTAAGTTGATGCTCTGTGATCGAGCGTGGTACTCCAGTCATGTGTTTTGGCTCCCACGCGAAAATATCCACGTTCTTTTGTAGGAGCGCGCACACAGCTGTTTTGCCGTTGTCCGACAATGACCCTCCAATGGTTATTTCCTGGTCTGGGTATTCTGGGTGAATTGCGACTTTCAAGTTGGGGACTTTGGCCGCGCACTGCTTCGGGATTGGTTCCATTTCGCATGTAACCGTGTTACATTCTCTGTTTGGTACCGTGGCATTGTAAAGAGTGACAATGCCCCCTTCTACTGGGAATTTAAGCATCCCGTGCGCTGTTGATGGCACCGCGAGCATGGCTGATATCCCGGGTCTCCCAATAATGCCATTGTATGACGAGGGGGATTTGATCACCATGAAATCCATCCAGGTTGTCGTAGAGTGCTCTGCGTTGCCAACGCTGACTAGTAATCGCAGTTGCCCCATGGGCCATATCTTTTCACCTGTGAAACCGGTGAGTGCTGTGTTGACCGGATTTAACTGACTACGTATTTCAGGTCGTAGTCTTTTAAAGCAATGCTCATACATGATATTTGCCGATGCCCCACCATCGATGTACATGCGGTGTATGTCGTGACCACCCGCACTAATTTCAATGGTGAGGGGCTCTGCTGCTGCGTTGTCCGCAGTTAGAGTAGGGAAAGAGATTTCGCTTCTTCGGGAGAACTCCTGGCTGACCTTTTGTCTAGTGGTTCTTTGCCACGTCTGTATCATGTAGATTGTGTCGGCCTTATCTTTGGGTGTCTCCTTCTTGCTTCCATTCTTTTGTTTATCTCTTCCCTCTTTGATGTTTTTAACTAAGTGGTCCAGTCTACCCTCCTTGACCATCTTGTCGATGAGTTGGCGCAGCTGGACACACTCGTTAGTGGTGTGACCTTTTTGCGCGTGGTAGTCACAGTACCCATTCCCAGTGCGCCGATCTTCTGGTGTACGCATCTGCGGTGGTCTTGGGAAATTCGCGCCTTCCGCTGCGAGTATCTCTTTTGGGGTTTTGATCAGGGGGGTGTACCTGTCATTATCTATGTCTCTGCCGCTCCTCTGGCTGCGATAGTTCCTATTACGGTTATTACCTCGGTCGTTGGATTGTCTCCCAGGTTGTTCCTGTGACCGGTAACTCGAATGGTTCTTTTTGCTATCTGCCGCAGCGGCTTCTCCCTAGACAAAAGACCGAGAGCGCTTCATGAGTTCATCAAAGGTCTCAGGGATCTTGTCGTTTAACCTCTTGATGAGTTCTGGGTTATTAATCCCATTCATGAAGCCAGAGATCTTTAAGACTTCAGGACATGCTTTAACTTGCATGCATTCATCTTTAAAGCGTTCCATGAATGCGCTCGTAGATTCTCCCTGGTTCTGTTTTACTCTGGCGAGTTCGACAGGATTTTTAGCGCACTTTTTGCGTTGAGTAAAATTTAGGCGGAACGCCTTTCTCAACTCTTCAAAACCATTTATGCTCCTTCGTGGGAGTTTGTTGAACCAGTTCCGCGCGCTTCCCACCAGTGTGGAATTAAACATGTGGCACCACACTGGTTGTGGCCAGTTCTCAATGGTCGCGGCTGATTCAAAGATTTTTAGGTGATCGTCAGGATCACCTGTTCCGTCATAGGTCTTGACATTTGTAGGCATGCGCCTCTTCTTGTTCTCAGAGAAATCACTAATGCGTCTGGTGAACGCATCCACTTTCTGACGGCGCCACGGGCGAGACATGTCTTCCTCTTGGCTATCGCGTCTGTTTCTAGACTTCCAATGCCCTGTGTCGCTGTCCTCGTTGTCCGAGGAATTATCAGTAGATGAATTTTCCTTCATACGGCGTTTGCGCCGGCTATCCTCAGAGTCTGACTCGTAGTCCGGATCTGAAGGACTTTCACTTGGGGAGTGCTTTCGCCCCAGTCTGTCACGTACTTTACGGCTACCCAATCTAGTGTAGACACTGGTACGCCGTTCTTCTCTATCACTATCACTCAAGTGCTGCGAGTGAGATGTCTCATCATCCTCAACTCTCCTCCCTATTCTGTTGAATACTGGGGGTCGGCCGCTATCCCTCCCGCGCTTTTCTTTCTGATGGCGCAGTGGGGAAGTCTCGTATTCAGAATCGAAGTTGAGTCGGGCTTTCAAGTTTCGACCTGATCTCTTCTTCTCTTCCTCTTGCATGAGGGCGGTTAATGTTTCGTAGTTTTGGGATACGAAAACTTCTGGTGCTAATTCCGGCGCGACTCCCTCGAGGGTGAGTGCGTTTGTTTCTGCTGCTTTATCCTTATCCCGGCCTGGTGCCTCCGGTACCTTTGTCAGGTCAGTTTCTAGCACTGATTGGAAGGGAGTAGTAAAGACGGTGCGCAGTGGGTCTACTCCACTCGTGGTGGTTGTAGTGGCTTGGGTTGTTCCCGAGTGCGGTTCCACCAGAGGGAAGATCAAGTCTTGACCTGATCCCTTATTTTTAGCAGCGTTGGTTGTCCCAGAGGTCTGCTTAGGGGTTAGTCCACTCTGCAACTTCTTCCCCATGAGGTCTGACTGCGATCGCTGATTACCGTGCTTTGTCATTCTAGTGTCGGTTCTTAGTGTAGGGTCCCACGGATGGCGCCACTTGTTGATACAAAAGTTGGACGTTCCTGATTTGGAGCTCCGGTTCTCGTACCAATTGAGAATTGCTGCTTGAGACCTGCGCACTAAGAGACAAGAAACACCGTTAGGCTTACCGTGGGATTGTCTCCCACGATTATCCTCCGGCGTGAGAGTGAGTAATCGGTTTAGGGTTTAAGGAGTTTTAGGGTTATGAGATCGTACCTTAAACGAGGGATATGATTCCCTTTATATACGCACGGAATCCTTGTTGGTTCCGTGTTCCTCAACCTTCGGCGTATCCCGCCTAAGTCGGTTGGGAATGATTATCTTCTTATTTTAGAAGATATCGGATATCTATTTCGTAAATAGATATGGGCTTGGGCTTTCGTGAGCCCAAACACGTATTGATATTGGCCCAGTTCGTACCAGGCTTGAAAGTAGTGGACTGTGGTCGGGTTCATGACCCGACTCCAGACTATACGTCATCACTTACTACACAAATGTTTCAAATACGGTAACTTTGGCTGAGTACAAGTTGGATAGTTTTTTATCAGGGTATTATGAAGACGAGGCACGTGAAAGATGTGGTTGAAACAAGTAGCTTCCCTGCAATGCTTGAAGAGACTGGCAGAGGCGGACCTACGTGGTAACTAGGCGGTGCCCGGGAACCACCTTGAAAGAAAATATCTTTTACAAACGATATAGTAATTTTTCTTAGGAACCACCTTGAGAATAAACAAGGAACCACCCTAGAAGCGTGGAACTGAAAGTATAAAAGAAGAATGATAGAAAAACAAAAAAAGAAATCTCGCCGGAGTAACAGATACGGTTACCTGCTCACCTAGTGGAGAAGATGATATTGGTCAAAGTCTTTTATGGAATACACGTACAGTTGCTTTTGTCCTTTATTCACTAATAAAATACAGTACAAAATATTACAGTTGCTATGTATATAATTTAATACTATTATTATTATTATTATTTTGAACGAAATTTAATATTTTATTTTTTGCTAGAGCATAACTATAGCAATGTTGTCTCGCTAATATTTTCAATTTATTTCCTTCTTCTAGTTAACGCGTCTTGTTTTAATTATTGTGTTATATTGCACCGGCCAAAAAACTTAATCTGACCCATTGACCGTTTGACTTTTTGACCTGTTGATTTAATTGTGTCGATCAGTTAAGTATGGGAACCACCTTAGATTTTCTTCTAGGTCCGCCACTGGAGACTGGTGTTGTACTTTTTCGCATGTGGATTTGGTGGGTACTTATAGGGCTAGAAAGGGTCGACGCAAGACTTTTAAGCTCGTCCGGGGATGTTTGATTGGTGTAGATTACAGGAGTGGTTCCAGCAAGAAGACGGAAAAGGGCTTTGTGGAATTGGTTGAACCCGAAGTTGCTTACAAGCTGAAGATTTTGGCATGCGAGTGGTAGTTCCTATTCTTCACTTATTTAAGGTTTTTTAATTTTTAAAACCGAATTAACTAGCTTTGTGTTGCTTTATTTCTTTTCTTGACGTGTTTAGGACTTTCTTATTTGAGTTCTTATATGCTTATTGAGTTTTATTAAACAGAAACAATCCTAAATAGTCTCATGATGCTTCTTTATCTTGGTTTATTTGCTGATTCCATAACGAACACTTCAAGAATAAGCTATACCAAGCTTTTTGGAGTTGATTTTTAACATTAAAAATATTAATTTAGGGATTTGCTGATGTCATGACTAGTAAATTTATAAGTTAGGGGCATTTACATACATCCCCACATAAACACTACTATTTACATATTTCCTCAAACCTTGCTTTAATAGGCTTGTACATGATGCATTAAAAACTTGTATTTTGGGAAATATGTAAATATTGGTGTGTATGTGGGGATGTATGTAATTCCCCCTATAAGTTATAACACACACACACACACAAAAAAAAAAAAAAAAAAAAAAAAAAAAAAAAAAAAGTGTGATTCTGTAGTACTAAACCATAGCTTAAATCCTTACTGTAGTACTAGTATTTTACTTTTGAATTCTTCATTTTTTAACAAGAAGTTTCTTGAAAGAATGAAGAGTCTGTAAGATGTATAGGCTTGCGAAACTATTTGAAAGCTAAGTTGAATCGGGTGTCTCACGTCATGCTTATTTGAACTTTGAAAGCGTATAAAGATAATATGAACTTGTAAACAATATTCTTGACACCAAATACAAACCTTTATAATTGTAGATTATGTCACCATTCATAGAAGTTATTCCCACATAAGATAAACAACAGGCCGACCGATATCGTGGAGTCAATGACTCAATGTTAAACAAGACATGTCGAAAATAACAAAGTAAGTTATCAGTAATCTTACATAGCATTTGCTAACGAGCACTGCATCTCCACAACCACCTCATGTACATTGATCTTATTAATAAGATATTAACCCAAAAGCCCCATCAAGCTACATAGTGTGATTGAGATGGTCAAAGCATAGGTTTGCCTAACCCTAAGACATAGCCCAATTTGCCTATCCCCAAGACATAGCCCAACCCTGTTCAGTGCAAGCCATAGTGCGGCATGCAAGCATAACCATCTTGGTGAACGTTACTGTCGATCTTGTTCTGTACATTCTAGGGATGTTGACAGCCAAAATATAAATTAAGAGCTCCCCTTCTTTGCTTATAAATGTGCACTTGGGGGAGTAAAACTGTTAAAGATTACACATAGTCGTTTGATAGTTGTGGTATCACGGATAACCATCATGAGCTCTCAAGCAGGTATTAGTCAGCCAACATAGTGATATACATATGTATGTGTGTGTGCATGCTTGTATGTGTGTGTATATGTATAAAGGGTGATCAAATTGCAATCCTAACGTATATCAAAGATGATCGACCCTATTCTTCCATACAAAAAGAGGATTAGATTATTGAACCATAAAGTAACAACTTGCACCTAAATATTTACAGTTTTTACATTTGTATATCACCGACCTGGCCAACACTGATCTCATTTGCTAAGTTACCAAAGAAGATGAGGCAAACAAGTTTTACGCTATGACCAAACCGCACCCTTCTCCCCTATTTCCTGTAATCCTGTTTCACTTTATCTTTAATGTATTCAACTTTGTTTTCCTAAAGCAAGTAAGTCATCGGGTAGTGTTTCTTTACCGTATAGATGAAGTCCTCAACTCATACCATGGCAATCTTGATTTTTGGCAGAAAGCCGCTTAAGAAACTCGTAGGTGGTGATCATTGTAGTTGCAGACATAGACATTGAAGCCCATCTCGGCCCCAACCCCCTGTAACAAGCACTCAATCCACCTTCCTTCACCAAATTTTTTATCGTCTGCCCAATACTCGGCTTCCCATTACTACCTTCTCCATCTAAAACTTGTAGTCTTGTCTTGATTGTATCCAGTGGCATAGTAACCACCGCTGAAAAACCACTGGCCATTGCGGCACTCAACCCCTGCACCGCAACTATCGCCGTCGAATTAGGTGTAAATCCGACCCCACCACCACCGTTTCCCTCTTTTTTCATATAGTAACAACCAATCCCACCCCACACTGCTCTATGAGCCATTGAATAAGCAGCCCACCACACAGCATTAGATGGAGCATATGTCAAGATCGAGATCCCAAATCCCCTATATAACCCTCTAACACCATCAGTTTGGATAATCTTCCTAAACGCATCAATACCACCATTGTATCTAACCGCACCATAAGCACTTGGATGAGCACCATTTCCACCCTGAACCATCAATCTCTGGCTCACAACATCAATCGGCGTCCAAACCAGCTGTGCAGCCATAGCTGCACTCAACCCAGCTGCAGCATTCGCAATAGCAGCAGCTTTCGCCTCAGAAAACCCCATCTTCACCGTAATACAACCAACATTACTCTTAGTCATCTCCAACGCCCCCATATAAAGAGCCCTAGCAGGAATCGTCCCCATCAACGACGTCCCAAACCCTTTATAAAACCCCCTACAACCCTCATGTCTCAAAATCGACACACCCAGCTTCAAACAAGGCATATCTGTTAAAAGCACTTGTTTACGCGTTTTCAACACCACAATCGGATACAACATCCCTGAAACACCCGAAAACAATCCTGCACCTAGAAAGAAAAACTTAGACTTATCTAACATCTCCCAATCAATATCAGCTGGGAGATGAATCTCACTTCCCGAATCATCTTCCGCCGTTCCTAAACTCATTTTCGCCACTTTATCCAAATCACCCAATCTCAAATCTCAATAACAACAACACAAATAAACAAACAAAGACAACACTAACACACACCACTATATTTCAGCATTTCATCACTTCATCACACCAATCACAAAACTAAAAACCCACAAAAACCCAGATCCTAAAACACATAAAAAACCATAAAATCACCAAATCTCAGTTAAAAAACCAAAAAAAACCCATTGAGGCATTTCATCAAACACCTAACCTACACACTCAAAAAACCACAATACTCAACCAAATCAAAAACCAACAAAAACCCAGATCACAAATCACAAAATTACAGTTACCCAACAAACTTAACTAACTTTCTTTATTTTACATAGCCTTACCATTTGAGTAGATGCAAGATCAAACGAGTGTGTGTTTTCGAGTGTGTGTGTTTAGTGTGTGTGAAATTTTATGGCGGCGGGTTATGGATATTGGGGAGATGAGGGTTTGGATTAATAATTAGTGGATGATGACACGTGTCGGTTGATTTGGTAATGGGGTTAAGAAGGAGATGAGGTGATTGTGACTGGTTACTGGGTGTTTCGGTTATGGGAACAGTAAAAGTGTAAATTTTGGAGGGTAAAACACATTTATCGGAGATGATTTGTGGGGTAGGATGATTGGGTGAATCTTTGTTTTGACTGAGTGGTTTCTTAGCATACAGTAACTTTTTAAGGTTATGATTTTGGTTAGTGTCTTATTAACATCATTAACTATTGAGAAATGATAATTATAACTCTTTTCTACCTGTATTCCTACTACTCATAGGATGCTGATAAGTGTTAAAATAAACGATTTAGATGCAAAGAGATAATGAGTGGAGAAAAAACATATTATATTATGAGGAATGCTACATCCACTCACAAATTCTACAAAAATCACCCACACGCTGAAGTGTCACCCGTTGATTGGTGAATTTTATTATAGTTTCTCTCTCTCTTCTCTCTCATTCCACCAATCAGTGGATAACACCTCAGCGTGTTGGTGATTTTTGTGGAATTTATGAGTGGATGTATCATTCCTCTTATATTATTGTGTATGTATGTGAATATATAAGAATAGGGATTGAGTCGTAGAATAGCAACGTACTTTTCCAAATGTCTCATTCTGGTACGTGTACTTTTTTTAAGATGTAGAATAGCAATGTACTTTCCATAAGTGTCTCGTTCTAGTACGTGTACTTTTTTTAAGTTGTAGAATAGCAATGTACTTTCCATAAGTGTTCCAATTTGGTACGTCCTACTTCCATAAGTTTTCCAATTTGGTACGTCATCCCACGTACTAAATTGGAACACTTATGGAAAGTACATTGTTATTCTACGACTTAAAAAAGTACACGTACTAGAACGGGACAGTTATGAAAAGTACATTGCTCTTCTACAGCTTAAAAAAAGTACACGTATCAGAATGGGACACTTGGAAAAGTACGTTGCTATTCTACGACTCGATCCCATAAGAGTATAAGGTATGAGGATATAGCAAAATTCTTAACTATTTGACTACTTTTGGAAATGAAAAACAAATACAAAAATACTAGAAGTGATTGTCACACTCATAAATTTGATTGAGATACTCAATGTACAAACAGTTAAACAATTTATATTAACAATACAACTGTTTAATGCATATTTTGAAGTGTCTCAATCAAATATGAGAGTGTGCAAATCACCTCCTCAAAAAAACGTGCTTTGTGTTTGCTCGGTGTTGCAAAATGATCGGGGAGCAATGGCGTCCGCAACCAACGCTGATCATGAGAATGCTCACCACAAGCAAAAGATCTTATTACAAGTGTGCTGGTTGTTTATATCTTAAAATAATTTTTTACAGAAAAATAAACATGCAGTCTCATATCCCAAAAATTTACGTCTCCTTCTAAAAAATGCAATTATTACGCTGTGAGTCAATAAAATGTCATTTTTACTTTTTGAAAATTTCTCATTTGTTGAAATTTTAAATGTCAAAACTTATTGTGAGATAACCGAAATAAAAATGTGTATGCTTAATTTAGGACAGTTGAACAACTTTCACTATAACCACTCAGAGATGGTTAAATAGTAAAAAACTTGTGACTATCAACACCAAAATGTGAGATGTGTGAGATGTGTCAAGTTTAATTCATACAACCTTCAATTGATTACGCTAACTTTTCTAAAACATTGAGGCTTTGACCGATTTGAGTTTGCTTTTAATTCAGCTAAAAATTAATAACCTCAACGCGTATATATAGTTAACTGATAAAGAGTAGAAACATTCTTCTGCAAAAGAGTAAACTGTAATGATATTATTTTTCTCATAAGTTATTTTCTTTTTAAACAAGAGGTAAACTTGTGCATGATATGATTGTACATTGAATTAAAATAAAATAAATCTCTTGCAATAATGGTAATGTACAATCAAAATATGCACAACTTTATTTCTCATGTTTAAATAAATATGAGATGATCTTTATCCTTTAAACATTATATTAGGACATACTCAGTAATAACTAATAACCACTAGACTTTCAAATATTAGGAAAATAATTTTGTAACGCTATTTAAATATTAACATTAACATGTATTTATTATTAAATTAAATTAAAAAAAAAAAAAAAAAAAAAAAAAAAAAAAAAAAGGCTTGTAGCTTGCGGTTGGCATGAGATGGATAATTTAATTATTTATACATTAATCTATATAGATTGTTTAGGTAGGGGGGGGAATCAAGCTTAATAAATGTTATATTTATAGTATGAAAGAGTTTTAACATTTTTTTTTATAAAAGATATATATTTATTTGAATTCGGTTTTCGATTCGGTTTTCAATTTATATAGCTAAAACCATAATCGAACCGAAAATCGAATATTTAATTCAATTCAGTTCGATTTTGATAAATTTGGTTCGATTACAAGTTCAATTTAATTATTTTCGTTTCAGTTCAATTTCAATTTTCGATTTATTCAGGTAATACCCAACCCATCAACACCCGTAGTAAATAGCATAAGCCATCATTGTCATGTAACATGTGATGCGGGTGACTAGGTGAAGGTGATACCCATTGGGCTTTATCAAGTACTTTATGGGCACCATTTGTTTTTTAGCCTCACAAGAAGGGAAAAAAAAAGACGCACAGATTCATTTGTATACTAAGGTCCAAAGGAGGCAAGGACCATTTGGTTATCGCTGAATTAAATAGTGAACATGAACAAATAACTCTTATATATTCATTAATGTTTGTGAACATCTGATAATGAGTTCGTTAAAGTTCATTTGTGTTTATGAATTTCCTTATATTTATGCATCGTATTTTTTTAAATACCTTTTTGAAATTGGTCCACTTAACATAAAACACATATTAACCACAATACAATGCATATTTTGTATACCTAATATTTGTTTTTCTATGTTTATTTATGTTCGTTTAGTGTTTTAACGAATGAACATAAACAAACATGAACAACCTAATTTTCTTAATAAACGAACACGAATAAGAAAATCCATCCGTTTAATAGTTTGTGTTCGTCTATTTGTCTAGTTAAAGTTAAAAGAACGAACATTAACATGGCTTCGTTCGTGTTTGTCTAATTCTTTTCCAACCCTACCTTATATTTATTAAATACTAAACTTTCCCAAAAAATCCAAAATTGCCAATATTCATCCAGACCATTATTTACAAAATGTTATTTATAGAATAGTTTGTATGTTGAGAATGTTGTGCCATGAACTCAGCCAAGAGTTTATGGGCATTAACCAACTTGTGATGTTCTTCAAGAATCTGCATTTGTTCTGTAAAACACATCTCGGACTCGTGGATCAATGTATCATACCTCTCGCGTACTTTTGAAATCTCTTCTTCACATACAGAAAGGAGCATCGATTTCTAGACATAGGACAAGATCATCGTTATCATATAACGTAGAAATTTAGATGATAGACAAAGATTTGTTTTGTTTTAAGTACCTTATCTTGATGCGACTTTGTGAACATGTCTCGCTCCTTTTGATTCTTTTCAATTTCTATTGTAAAAAGTGCAGAAGTAGAAGTATGTGGAGGTTCATTGTTTTGACATTGTTGGACTTGCACTGGTCTTGAGGTCGAAGAAACTGAACCAGAAATACTTGCTGATGGTGGTGCCATTGGTTGTTCATTATGTTGCGTGGTAGAAGTATTGGATGCCTCAGCTGGATTGAACGAGAGTGATTCTCTTAGAACTTCTTCCTACAAATTTAAGACATTAATTGATTACTTTTCTATGAAGTTTTCTCAGCCTCGCATAAAGACTTTTAGGAACTAATCAGACAAAATTTAGTTTTATTACACGTTTAACGTGTAAAAGCCGGTAGAAAGAATGATGTTTTCTATACGAGTACCTGGTCCAGGTTAGATGACATCTCTGATGACTGATGACCACCAATGTCTGCAGGCGCCCCTGTATGAATAATATCTGCGAAAAAACAAAATGATCAAACATGTGGCACTAAGGGTAACTACTTCAATAAAGATTATTGATTTTCTGAAATCCGATATACCTGCCAGTTTGCTTTGCTTGGCTTTATCACGCCCTTCTCTTTTAGTTCTCTTTGCCTTTCTTTTCCAAGCCGGCAAAGCATTTCTATTGTTATTAACACGAGTCTTGGGACTTTTGAACGAGGAACACGCGTCTTGGGGTGACTTTTGAACCCTCCGAGATGATTGGCTGCATGAATTCTTTTGTCTATGTTGACTTTCTTTGAACAAGTTACTCCAAAAGACTAAAGGACCATTTTCAATTAAGCATTTATCGACTGAAGCACTCTCTTTCGTGTGAACTTCAGTTTCACCGAATAATAAGATACCTTTAGGATAATGTCCATTGTGCACCTGTGCATTTGATATGATTGAGCGGTTTGAAGGACTCGTATTTCCACTCTTGTTCTGCAACACGTACGAGAACTCGTGAACTATATCATCTATAAAGGATTGGTCTGATGATGGGGCTTTAGAGTTGGTGTAACTTCTGAGGTTACTGAATAAGTAGGATGCACCCCACGCTAGCAGTCGTTGGCAGTTGTTATAACTAATATTGCTGTCTAGAGTTGTACCTTGTTTAGAAAATATCAAGGCTTTTTCTTCAATGGTGAATGATGAGTATAAGCGGAAAATTTTCAAAGGCTCGCGATGTGGACCAATGGTGACCTTCTGAATGGATTTAATGTCATTCAAGGGGTTCACATCACTGTTGAATAGTATCGCAACATCCACGCGTGAAAGTTTGATGTTTATATGACAAGCATGATAATCAAGTAAGCAAACAAACTTTTTGCTGTTTACATCGTTGAACATAGTTAATGCTTCTTTCCTCTTCTCAGCGGCATCTCTGAAATTATACGTACCTATACGTACATACGAATCTTCACCAAATCTTCGATATACAAGGTCATCTAGCATATCTCCAGTTGATATGTTTTCGGAACTAACCACTGGCTGGCATGTTAAAAAGCAATAATCGACTGTCATTTAAGGGGGGCTGTTCAGATTGTATCTTTTCATTAATGTGTAAAATAGATCAAATGTAGAAAAAAAGGGTCGGACGGGTTGCAAATCGTTCAAAGTGTACTCTTTATGACCCATGACCCAACACGCCCATTTTGCCACCTCTACATGCTACAAAATATTGATATAACCATTACTTACCTGAAATAAAACAAGTACCCTTAAACTGCATCGTTTAATCTCTAGCAAGAGCTTGTCAAGAAGTTGCAGCTTTCCACTAACATTGATATCAGCATCCATTGGGTCGACTGTAATATCTTTTTTGGAAGAGTTACGCAAACTGGGATCCACAAGATACGGGTGATCACAACACTGCAGAAAATAACTAGTCAAGCTAAAAAGCATTAACCATTGTGAACTCTTGAAAAAGAAAATTTTCAAATAAAAAAATACCTTTCGATTCTGGATTAGAATGTCATGAAGTGAAGTGTTGGTCTTTAAACTAGAAGAGAGACGCTCCATGTTGGATTCTAGCAATGAACAATATTGTTCGATTTGCATAGACGATAAATGAACCGGGACCCAATACTCTTTAAATTCACGAGTGATGAAGTTGCACTTAAATGCAATATAAGGCGACAATCTTTCTTTCAATGTGTGAGCATTGTCATTAGTTTTCATGTCACCATCCGCATGTATCTCTGTACATTTAGAATCAAGTACTGAAAGAATATCATTGTAGTTTTGCTTAATATCCTGAAACAATAAAGTGAAGTTAGCTACTTAAGAAAAAAGAAAGAAAAAAAATTGGGTGGCAAGACGGGCTGATGAGGCAGATTTGTGAACGGGTTGGTTTAGGTGACCCGTGAACACGTTTTATCAAATGTCTGACAAGTAATAGTACAGAGAAAATATTATTACAACAATAATCAAATTGTTTAATAAAAGTGAGTAGGGAGATTCAAGATTCTGTGCTTAGGAAATGTGAATTTTGGCAGATTCAGAACCCGTTTGACCATATGAGATAAAACAACGACCTATTCATATGAAAACACCACAGTGATTCAGGAAACGTACCACCGTTTTACCAGTAACCATCAGCAGTTTCATATCAGCCACTAACATCTTAATTTTCTGAAAATGTGTCGCTACTACAGCACGCTGACACTCGTCTATTAGTATCAACTCCCATTTAAGATGATCAAACATTTCCATGTCCTGTAACACGACAATATCAGTATGATACATGCACAAAAATTAGCTTCACGAAAATATCCATGTACTAGTTTCACCTCATTACAATTTTGTACCTCAACAAAGACATCGGGAGAAGATAAAATCACTAGAACCTTGATAGACCGTTTCTCCTTATAAGATTCCAATGCATTAAGGAACTCACGTGCATCTTTAATCCCTTTATATGTTATAACATTTGTCAACTTAGACCACTTTAGAAAACCAGCTTCCCACATAGAAAGAGTATTTGAAGCAGCTAGTATTAGAATAGGCTTCCTCGCATTATCCAGCAATGATAATACAAAAAATATCACCTTCTGTAGCCGGTCCTGCAAATAGTCTTTTTGTTGACTTAATTTTAATAAAGATATATGCTTATTTAATGAACAAATATAGCAAGAATTCACCTGTCCATCAAAGATAACAGCATTTTGACGTTTGAGCCAATAATCACGAAGTTTGTTAACATAAGGTTCACACATTTTGAGCATAATCTCGAACCCCAAGTCATCCTGACAGGTCAAACAGGTAAAACATTAAAGAAAAACTTAAAAGTAAACAACCATCATGAATACTAAAATTTAAACTAACAATAACCAGTCAAGGGCGGCCTTGTAGTAAAAATCTTGTGACTATCATCACTAAAATGCGAGGTCTCAAGTCAATTCGTGCTAGATGCAAACAACTTCAAAGTGGCCACGCCAACCTTCCCAAATAGAGTAGGGCTTTACCCGGTTTGAGTTTATTTGGCGATGGGCTCAAACCCCATGAATTAGTAGGCCAAAAGGTCATAAACCACTATTACCAACAAAAAAAATTTTAACTAGCCAGTAGTTTACATGTTTTCATTTATTAACAAATGGGTCGATTCATGTTATGTATCATCTCTAACCGGGTCAAAACATGTAAGATAAAAATTAAAAAAAAAAAAAAAAAGGATACTAATCGAACGGGTCGAAATATATAGAAAGTCTATGTCTACATTAAATCTCCTAAATCCTTTTTTTTCATAAATAGATTATTAACCGACCTGTTTTAAACCCGTGTGACTTAAACCTGTTAATCAACCCGTCTAGAACACTTATTTTGCAACCTCTAGTTAAACTTAACAAAAGACAAACCTATATATCAAACCAAACCCAAAACTGAAAAAATAAAATTATCAGAATGGTGCTTAGAAACTGACAACCACCACCAAATGGGCACTAGTCACTAGACCTCATCACAGAAGGTTAAGGGTTCAAACCTTCACTAGGTACACATTTGTGGGTGGCCAGTGAAGGGTTGGAAATGGTCACGGGATACCCTGGTTAGACCGTGTACATCTGAGTCAAAACTCGCCCTCCTAGGTAACCTGAACAAAGATCTATACAAAATACCTTTGAAGAGATACAGGATGGTTTGTTTGCAGATTCTGGCTTGCCTTCGCAAACTCCTTCATTATCTGAAGCAACCCTGCACAAAAAAAAAAAAAAAAAAAAAAAAAAAAAAAAAAAAAAAAAAAAAAAACCTTTATTGCTGTGTACTTAGGCCTTTGACCCCAAGATTCAAGATTACAAAATATTTTACCTTTGCTTTTTATTTTTAGAACCTGAACAAGACTCCTTAGCAGTACTTTCATCACCTCGGCTCAACGCCTTTCCTGCATTTTGAAACTTTTTTTTGTATTCATGTCCATTTAATCCTTCACCTTGTTTCCCATATTTTCTCTTCTTCTTCTTCTTCTTCTCAGTCATTGGCCTACTCAAAA
This sequence comes from Chrysanthemum seticuspe, assembly GCA_019973895.1. Classification (NCBI taxonomy): domain Eukaryota; kingdom Viridiplantae; phylum Streptophyta; class Magnoliopsida; order Asterales; family Asteraceae; genus Chrysanthemum; species Chrysanthemum seticuspe. The sequence continues at coordinate 290,890,237 of BPTQ01000005.1, forward strand.
ACAAGTTCTCTCCATCCATAACACCAATACTTTTACAGTTTTTTTTTTTTTTTTTTGTAAAATGGGTATTTAAATTAAGTTCTTGCTCCAAAAAACAATATAGACTAAGAGTACTAAACTAACATAAATGATCATAGTAAATAATGTCCTTTCCATTAAGCCTTGTGCACCAAACAAAGTAATGGGTCAAATCTGACCCCACCTCCATGTCCAAAAAATAACATTGTTTTTTTATGCAGTTTACTTTAAGTACCCTGTTACACATTTTTTTTCTTTGAAAATATGAGTATGCTTTTGGTTTTTAGCCTATTATATGAACCTGAAAGTAACTGAAAATGTTAGTGTTACTGGAGTTTTATGACTTAGCTATTTTTGTGAAATGTTGCAGCTTTTAAATTTGTGGACCACATAAGTTGCTTGTTGTACTTTATACTGTAGTAATTATTATATATATGTTTCATAAAAACAATGCTCATTTTTTTAAAATCAACCTTTTAAAATCCAAAAAGCTTTGCTCAAAACATTCATTTTTCTTGTGAAAAAAGTTTTGACATAAAGCAATTACTGTATGATAATATAGAGTAAGGTGGTCGACAAATAAAAAGGTTGTGGATTCGAGTCAATACAATAACAAGCGTGTAACGGCCTATCGTTCTGAAATAGTTATAACAGGACGAAAGTAAAGTTTGGAATAATATAAATGCAAATTGCCTATCGTGCAGTCTTCCGAGTCTTGCTATTCCATGCGAAGGTCACAGTAATAGATGAGACGGCGTTTTTTTTTTTTTTTTTTTTCTTTTTTGTCACATAGGAGATGGACGCGTTGTTCTTTTGCCTGGTCTAAAGTTTGAAATAAATATAAATGCAAATTACCATATGTGAACAATGCTATAATAATGTTAACATCCAGAAAAGCAGTGCATGTGTTAACCATGCCAGCAAGAAAAAGGCATGAGTTGTCTAGTCAACTAGTCAAGTCATGTCATGGTTCAACATCGTCATGAGTTCAAATCTTGGCTAGAATATACAATTTAACTCTCACATGTTAGTTGTTGTGCAACAGGTTACCTTTTCTTAAGGTGTGAAACAAAGCATTAATATGTTGTATGTCTAGTGCAATCATTTTTTTAGTTGAGACATCAAAATAGTGTAAAATGTAAACATTGCTGTTGAATTTTATAAATGAGCATCGAGTTTGTTGTTTTTTAGTTTATTACATATTGAAGACACTCTGCAAATCTGCAATAGTCTCCATACATTTAAATGCCTAATGCAATTAACGGATGAGTTGGCAGGTCTTTAAGTGATTGTAGTGTAGGACTATCAACACTTTTATTAATGCATTATCAGTTCATTTAATCAAATTCCTTGACCAAAGACTTTTGTAGAGGGGTCTACGACTAGTGACCATGTCATCAAATTTTTTTAGATTATCGCCTTACACATCGACGTCATATCAAATTTCTTTCTTCTTCTTACTTTTTTTTCTTTCTTGACATCTCACATTATTACCTTTACTTTTCATTAAAATACTCATTTTATACAAATATACCATACTAAATACTCCACACACTCTCACAAACAAAATAAAAAATACTAACAAAACAAGAAAGAGGACCCACATCACTTTGTTGCAAGTGTGACCGAGTCACCTTTTCCTTCTCTTTACTAGAAGCAATGGTAGTAATTTACTCACCGTCAGCTCAACTTTCTCTCTCCTTTTATTTCCATTCACTTTCACTCACTATACATACGTTTTGGTCACTCTCACTCACCTTTATAAAAATATACTCTACTAAATACCCTACACACACTCACAAACCAAATATTTAATTATTAAAATCTCACTTTTTATTCGTTCCTTACTTGGTGACTGACTCACCATACAATAACTTTTTTTTGCCCCACTCACTCGTGACTTTGACAAGGGGAATGACAACTCCCTCGTGAGTCACTCACTCACTCTCAAAAACTTCCCCACTTCGTTTAGCACTTCGTTTAGCCTTAACTTGTTCTCACGCATGAAAGGTTGGAGATGGCATGAGACTCACGAGTTAGTGAGCTCTCACTTAGTTGATTCTCACCTCCTTGCCCACTAGTCTAAAGCTATAAACTTAAAAGAAAAATGATTTCTATGCGTAATTATAGATCACTTTTTTTTGGTATGTTTGGTTTTTAATTTGGTAACCAAATTCGGTAATGGTTTGAAATAAAGGTTTGATTTTATTGTAGAAGAAAGAAATTGTAAGACTAATAAAAAGTATATGTATTTTATAAATTGATTTACTTAAAAAAATAACATCTTATGAAAAAAATTGCAAGAGAGAGATCGTATGACATTAAAATGGTAACATATAGAATTTTCCGTCAGCAAAAATTTAACATCAAAGAGTGCAAACCCCATCATATCAATGTGGTATCATAATTTAGAATAGATTCATTGATATTTCTGGTAAACCACGTATGAAACTACACATTATGGATATGATTGTATTCCTAACATGAGTAACAAATACACCCTTATTTCTTTGAGTTCATTCCTCACAATCTACACCTCACAACAAACACACTTCTACTAAAGATCAAAAGATTAGCATACAATTTATTTAATCTAATCGTTTAGATAAAAAGAGATATTTAATTAAAAACTAATTCAAACTAAAATATTATTAAAATGGGGGCAAAAAGATCTTTACAAAATCTTACCTAACTCAAAACACATATCACAAATAAACACACCGTTTCACACAAACCCACCCACAAGCTCTCAACATAATCTCTCAAACCGTATTTTAATCCCGACTAGACCGATTACAAGCTACAAAAAGATTGACCGACGGACTACCAGTTCGTGATTTTTGCAACCTTGATACTTATTGAATATTGCATATGGTTTTTACTGATGCATTTTATGGCTTATATTGATTTAGTTACGTGTCATTCTTGTTGTTATTTGTGGATTATATGGTTTATCTTATTTCTTTTTTTTAGTTATTCATTTCATCTTCACAATTTTCACACTTTATCTTACGTTTAAGTTGTCTTTAGTTGCTGTCTTTTGCACCTTCCAAACATTTTTTCTCTCAAACGTGTAATTTCAATGAGAATTTGTATATTAAGATAAAAATAATCCACATGTGTTATAAGACATCATCTAACACGTAAATAGTTTAAAACTTTATACATAAAACACATATTTACACTTCTGATAATAAATAAATAAAAAGTAAATTACATATGATTTTATCTTGAATTAAAAAAGTAAATTACATGTAATTTTATCTTAAAATGAAATGAAATCACATGTGATTATGCTTATAATCAAAAAGCCAGTATTAAGTGTGATTTTCTTATTCTTAGAATTAAACAGAATCACGTCTCACATAACTTATGATGCAAAAGAGTAAATCATGTGTATTTTTACCTTTCGAAAACTAAAAACATGTATCCATAACTTGATTATCGTCATCAATAACCTGATTTTGGTTATATAAACCTGATTTTCGTTATCCATAATGTGATTATCCATATCTAACTAATTGTTTTTTAATAAATAGATTCAGACCTAAAATCATCAGAAAGAAAAAATAAAATAAAATAAGAAAAAATAATCTAAAATCGATCTGCAAATTTGACCAATTAAGATCAATGACGAAGATTTATGATAAAATCAACAATTATTCAATGGTTATGGTTTTGGAGGCAATTTAATGTTTAAAATTTGGACTTTGTGTTTATGTGTGTGTTTTTAGATGTGCATTTGTGTTTCTTATAACCTTTTGGTTCAAAACCTTAATTTCTTGATGAAGAATGAAAGGGATCGGGAGTTTTTGCTTTTAATATTAGACCATTTTGCCTATTGTGTTGTATTTTGTGATTGAATTCGAGTCATTAGATAAAAATAGAACAACAGGGATGTGATTTTGATCTTTAGAGCATGTCACGACACATTTTTGGTTTCACGTCATGTCATCTCAGCATTTCTCCTTTCATTTTCTTTTATCACTCACACACCAAAAAAAATCTCTTTCTCATGGCTCAAGTCAAAACACCACTTTTAAGACTCAATTTTATTTTATTTTCTATTTTTTTAAACTAACTAATTTTCATTCATTGAAATAAAATTACAAAAAGAAATTAAAAATAATTGTATGTAAAAAGGGAATTGATTTGCACTCACAATTTTTATTGACACACTCTATTAGACAGTTGTACTTTATATATAACAGGCTTTAACTAGTTGAAACTGAAGTGTACAAATAAAAAATAAAAGTTAGGCAATCACCTCCTATGTAAAAATGGCTGTGTGAAAAGGGTTTCTATAGATCTAGAACTTTAAAAATAATAATAATAAATAAATAAATAATAAGAAGAAAATAAAAATAAATAAATAAATAAATACCTTATGAAATACAACTGTTACCCTCCAACGGTCAAAAAAATTGCAACGTCTACCTCTTTGGCTTAAGCCACAGGTTTGACATGGGGTTTGGCGCAGGGGTCCCGTGAGGTGGCAGCGATTTGGAGCCGTGCCACATCCACTTGGCGCCGCCTTCAAGCCACCATACCCGATGCTCTTAGAAAAAAGCCGGCGCCATACCTGATGCTCTTAAAAAAAAGATTTTCCATGAATCTCACCTCTCATGTCTAAAACATAGGCAAGACACGCCAAACGGGTTATTTAAGAGTGCACCATAAGCACTAGGCTTAACTAAACAGAGTGATCCAATAATCAAAACTAAAAGAGCCCACCAGGCAAGTAAATAAAACTGCAACCTTAAATTTAAGACAAAGTACACAAATTTCATTAACACATACAATACAACACCACATACAATACAATCTTCCATTACAACAAACAAACAGTTTCCTTGAACCTGAAATTCTACTTGAAAAAAAAGCTAAAAGTAAGAACCTGTCACTAATTTCAATGAAATGCACATTTGGACCCTACAAACTGACTCCATTCTTTTTCCAGAACAACTAACGATTAGTTGAATCGAACCCCATAAAAACACCCTTACCAGTGATAACATACAATCAAGGACGCGCTCTCTTGTTGGTACAAGATGGGCATTTGTACTGCTTGATGTGTTCGGCTCTTGCTGGAGTGATCTTGACACATTGTCCATGGAACCATTTCTCACAAAGATCACAGCAGATCCAGAACTCATCAGATGCGTAGTTCTCACCACATGAACCACATAATGTGTCCCCATGCTCCTCCTCCTCGTCTTCTTCATCCAAACCCTCTTCATCATCATCCTTAGGTATCGATGCTTTTAATAGTTTAGGCTGTGATTCAGGGCCTTTTGCCTTTTAAGAAAACAATGATAAAAAGAAAGTAAACAACTTGCAAAGTGATCTTTACAACAGGTCAATACAGGTAAGTTCTAATGATCACTGTTCAGGTTACCCAAGGAAGTCGAGCCTTTTTGGCTCTAATGTACGCCAGCCTAACTGGTACTCCAGTGAAAGTTTCTAGACTTTTCCGTGGCATCTTAAGATGATCACCCAGTGAGGTTTGAACCATAGTCTCTTGTGAGACTTTGGGGACACCTTACCACTAAGGCTACCATGGAGAAGGTCAAAACATGTAATGTTTATGTTTGGGTCAAACGGGTTGGGTTGGGATGGCCGGCCCAACACTTATTGTCCATATTTTCGTATTTTGCAAGTTTTTAATGTATTAAATATGATTACAGAAAATGATATGGTAACTTCTACAAAACTGACCAAATATGGAACATTGCAGGTATTTGAAAAAGAAACCAGGTGACTATGGACACATATAAAGTTATAAACCATCAACCTATTTACAACATTGAAACTTTTAGCTAATTTCCTATTTTCAACCCGTTTTCATAAATAGACGAATTGACCCATTTCCATATATATGGGTCAAAACTGCGATCATTTCTGTTTTTGGTCATTGCTACTCGAAAAAAGTGGGTCAAATCAAAGCCAATATTAGTTAAAGTAAATCGATTTTGCGACGTTTATGGAAGGGATAGAAAACTGGATAAAGACAAGAACCTTCGAGTTTGAGTTTGACTTTGACTTGCTGCTGCTGTGGTTTGACACGGTTGACTTCTCCTTCACTTGCTTCTTAGCCGCCCCTGACACAACTTCGAAAATTGTTGGGAGATCATTTATCATGTTAAACAAACGTTTCCTGCATTCCATATTAACAAATTAATCCCAGATCAGCAGCAAAAACCATCAAACGATGGCAGCAAGCATCTCAGATAGTCGAGAAGAAATATACAATAATACAAAGTTACTTCTAATTAAAATACGTTATAGTTAATCTATCAAATGGAGCTGATAAGCAAACGTTAACTTGCATCTCATGCAAAACAAAATTCCTTCGCACAATATAAAACAATAACGAGATTTAAAAAAGCCTTTCAAGAACAAAAATGAATGTAACTCAAAAGCTTATAAAATGCACAGAAAAAGATTATCACAAGTATGTACCTATCAGCTTTGTCGAATCCAAATCGGGCCCCAAAATAGAAGGCAACAGACAGAAGCCATGCATCACCATGAACAGCAACTAAAGCTAGCCAGTCCTTTTCTGGCATACCATCTCTAGCAAAGTTAATTCCGAGTGCAGGTTCGGGAAGCTCCGGAGGTACCTCTTCAGCAGGCAAATTCACCTCCCACTGCTCGTTCGGAAATCCATAGAGACATAGGTTTTCCTTTTCTGTAATCCAACAAAATATTAGATGAAATGTAATACTTGAGTGTTTAGCTCCTAAAGTTTAAGATGACTGAAACTTGTTAAGGGACTCTGGTTACCATTTTTTTTTTATGTTTTCTTGGAAAAACAAAACAATGAAAAGGAAGTCAGCGAAGTATTGAACATGAAATAAGTAAAGAGGACAGAAGTAGGTAGCACTGTGGAAGAGAAACAGAGAACTTTTGGCAAAAATTGATTACACCAAAATGTCGAAAAAATACAGATTCAATCGACTGAAATAGATTTTGCTTAGTCAGTACTTACTATCATTCATAATACCAGACTACCAGTGAAGAAATAAGAATTAAAAGAATTACGCCTCATTAAGCAACACCGACATTTTCTGATTCATATTCCCTTCTTACATCTTTTATGTGACGTAGATGGTGTTGTGAGTTCTTGTTGATAGCACAGTTGGAAACATGTTTGACAAGAGCACAAGATTACTTTGGTTTAAAGAAGTAAGATGTAAACAACAAAAGACATAAATTGTGTGTTAATGGGTATGATAAGTCAACCTTAATACACATGTAAAATTTTCATAAACCACTTTAATTAAATCTTGAGAACAAAATCTATCAAGTTTACAACTTACGACAAATATATTTGCCCAAGACCATTCTTTTGACCGGGTGACACTTTTTAGCAACAAATGAAAATTTTGCAAAACAGTACCTTAGGAAGCAAACCTATCCCAGAAAGATGGCAATTACAAGAAGAAGAAAAAAAGAGGTAAATTTTTAGATAGGTGTGCCACTATGCCCTCTAAACTCTAATAGAAATGAAACACTATAACTCATGCAGCTGAACCACTGTAACATCTTAGACAGCAGTAACTATATTTTGACAGAAGATTCGAAGAATATTATATAGATGGCCATTACTGTTTTAAAGCAAGAACGACATTACGTACGTAAAGATTAAAGTAACGTGATGTCATGATTTATGACACTAAAATAAAGAAAAACGTCCTAGCAACTTCAAGCTAACAAAGAGAAAACCATCCTTCACAAATTTGTTGATAACACAGATTACCATCCCAACAACAAACACAGCTGACAATATATGACTATATGTTAAATGAAACATAAGAAACAACATAAATAAAACATATTCTTATTATCGTATATTCATTTAATGATTTGTTCAAATACACTAATTATGGAATTACAAACTGAATGCCTTGATTGATATCGATTTTATTAGAAGCGAACACATAAGAAAAGAGGAAACAAAAGGTTTGTCATAAATTAACGGACAGAAAAACAGCAGCAGTATTGTTTTACCTTGGTCATAAATTAACAGTTACACTACGTATGATAGCAAAATCTTGTAAAAATAACATTCAGCCAAATGAGTGATTTAAAATCAAAACTTTTTATCGTGCATCAACAAACAGCATATGAAAACCACGAACCCCTTAAACCGTATCAATCATTGTTGCACATTTCACACCATATTATTTCTTTCATTTCCCACAAAACATAATTCTACCCCTCCCCGGAAACTGCAACAGTTTTCATTTTCCTATATCCGAGTGAGAAGTTGCAACAATTTCCATCTTAGCAACTTTCCTCGAAATACGACTCTTACTGATGCAATATAGTTTAACTATTCATCTGTTTCATCAAATTTCATTTAATAATCAAAATAACCATGACCACTCGCATAAAGTCAGAAATTTCCAAATTTAGCAATTTTCATTTAATTATATATTTTAATTAAATTTAGCAATAACTCTCAACTTCTTTTTACTTAATATACCTTCAAATAATTGAAGTTGACTTTATTAAACAGTAAAAAAGAACCTTAATTTTTAACAAAGTTCAAATCTTTTTATTAATAAAAATTACATTATTACACCTTTCTTAAACCCTAATTTTATAAGCAAAAGTAAATTACTTTATATTAACCCATACTATAAATAACCATTTTAACAAAGTTAGTAACTTTATATTCTTAAACATAAAATTACATTAAAAAGTCAAAATTTGACTAACCTGGGTCACACTGCTGATAAAAATCTTCAACATCTGTCAAATTAAAACACAAATTAACCTTAAAAAACACAAATTAACCTTAAAAAACTACAAATTAACAAAATTAAACAAAAGGGTTAGTTAATAAAGTAAAAACAAACAAACCAGTAGTAAGAGCTTTAATGATTCCAGTTCTACGGCTCTTGAAATCCCTAAAAACCTCTTCAACAGTACGAGGGTTGTAGGGTTGACTTGCGTCCATTTTGGTCAAAATTGAGGATTTGGGGGAAATGATGGAATTGGGTTGAATTTAGTTATTAATGGACAATTGATTGATTGATAGATATAAAAGAGGGAAGATTTTTGAGTGAGTTAATGGGTGATGATGTTTGGATTTTGATTTTGGTTTTATTATTGGCCCATTAAGAAAGAAACCCTAGATTTGTGGATTAAGTAATTTTTGTCTTTTTTCTTTTGTGTGTGTTGGATGTAACATGTGAACGGATGTTTTATAGAGCCTTTTTTTTTATATTTTATTTTACATTGATTACAAAATAAAATAAAAATAAATAAGAACCATTTAAAAAATAAATATTATCTTTTTTTACATTTCTCATCTTCAACCATTCTTATTTTATTTATTTTTTCTCATCGTATCTCTTCCTTTACTATAACGTTAGAAAGCTAAAATCTGATAAGTTAAACTTGCATTATAATCTGGAAGCTAAAGTTTTCTTTCGTAAACTAAAACAAGATAACATGTGTTTCACGAACTAGAGTTAGGATCAAATAAGAAAAAAAAATTAAAATGAGAAGGATAAGAAGAAACCACAACCACACATTTGAGATGCACCTATTAAAATAGATGCATCTCCCTTTGAAAATCTCTCCCTTATTTGAAATGTGTGGCTAAAAATTCTTCTTATTCTTCTCATTTTAGTTTTTCTTCTTATCGGATCCATTCTCTCATGAACTAACTAAAGTTTATAGTATAAGTTGTAAGTTAAGGCTTTTATTTTCATTGAAATGTTTGGCAATTTATTACTCTCTCGTCCTTGGACCCTTATGACCATTTCTTGCCAATGTAGTAAACAAATCGAACGTTTTCCATTTGGATTTTTTTTTTAAATGAATGGTATGTCTTCATGCTTAATCATGTTATTGACCCATATAGTGTTTGTTAATACAAAAGTTGGGTGTTCCTTGTTTGGGCTCCGGCTCTCGTACCAATTGATGATTGTTGCTTGAGACCTGCGCACTAAGAAGACAGAAAACACCGTTAGGCTTATCGTGGGATTGTCTCCCACGATTATCCTCCGGCGTGAGAGTAAGTAATCGGTTTAGGGTTAAAGGAGAGTTAGGGTTTTGTAAATCATACCTTTAACGAGGGATGGGATTCCCTTTATATACACACGGAATCCTTATTGGTTCCGTGTTCCTCAACCTTCGGCGTATCCCGCCTAAGTCGGTGGGGAATGATTATCTCCATTATTAGGAGATATCCGATACCGTGTTACGTAAATAACATTGGGTTTGGGCCTTCGTGGGCCTAAACACTTATCAGCGTAGCCCAGTTCGTGCTGGGCTTATTAGTATTGAGCTTTGGTCGGGTTCGTGACCCGAATATTGACTATACGTCATCATGTCCCCCAGTCTAGTATGCGCAGTGAAGGACTGCGGATGCTAGACTAAGAACGGCAGACAATAAAAAACTACGAAGCGTAGCAAAGAAGCCAAAAAAGATACCCGCCTATACAATGTATCTAGACATAGTAGTTTAAAATGGACGCCTCGTAAATCGGGGGAAAGTAACTGCAGTAGCGTCACATCAAGTGATCTGAACCACATGTTGGTGATAGCGTCAAATCTGGTGCATATGGGCATTAGCCGTAATTACTTTGGTATGCCAGATGAGGTGCCAACCTTCTTAGGCGCGAATGGCCAGGGTGGGTGCTTGTTCCTTCGCATCCCATTTCTTAATTAATGTAAGAGCGTTCTTTTCCTTTATGCACATTATGTAACCTATGTATTTTTTGTATTCTGTTGCGCAGAGATGGATCTGTTTACCGTTGTGCAACTAGCGAAGCCGATTCAGGTTAATGTAGGGACGCGGCCACTGATGGAGGGAGAAGAGCCCATACTGGAGGCTACTGTCGGGCGTACCCTGGAGATGAATGTAGGAGAAACAGGGACCAGCTCTCGGTCGCAGTGGAAGCGACGCCGCTGCAAAGCATGCCAAACCCCAGAGTGTCATCCCCAGTAGCGCAGCCACCGCCCGTAGCAGTGGCGCATCCTATGGAAGAAGAAGAAGAGGAGGAGCAAGAATCCGGGCTAAAACGCAAAAGATTACTCGGAGAAGAAGGCGCGAGCTCCTCGAGGAAAAAACGCCCTGTGATCCTCACTGTGGAATCATCTGCCAGTGATGTTGCATCATCTCACCCCTCTGCTAATGCCTCTGGCCCACAGTAAGTAATGATGTCCATGTTTTTTGCGTGCCAACTGTTTATATGGGAAACCGATAATTCTCTGTCCGCGTATGCAGGTTTGAACAGGTTGCTGAGTCGCCACCCAAAGAGAGTCCTGTACTTTCTGCTTTTTCTGAGCCGCATAGCCAAAGATCTGAGCCATTGGTGGCTGGAGATGCGCCCATAGAGCAGCTTGTCGAAGAGTTGGCGCAAGCGGCTGCGCATCAAGCTTCCATAGTAGAGAAGTTAAAGGGAAAAGTTTCTGGTGAAGGCAGCCAAGGCGCGCAAAAGGATCAGAAAATTGCGTCGCTGGAGGCGCAGTTGGCTAGTACCAAGGCTGAGGCAGAAAGTCTGAGTGAGTATGCCCAGAAGCTAGCTGGGGAAAAGATGGCGCTGATGAGCCAAATAAGCCAAGAGCGTGCAGAAGTCTCAGGATATAAATCTGCGCATCGCTGGGCACTGAAGTATTTGGAGATGGGCAAAGAGGACTTGACTTCGCAGCTTGAAAACTTCGGTGCAACTGTGCAAAGTGCCCTAGAGACGCAAGAAATGAAATTGCGCAAGCTCAGCATGGAGTACGACGAGGAGTTATATCCCCAACTTTTATCCACCATTGCTGAGCGCATATGGCTCATAGGCCATGGTCTTCGTCTCGCTACACTTAGTACCTTGGAGTCGCCAGAAGTGGTGAATGCTTTTTGTGGGGTAGTTCAGTGCGCCTTAGAGCGCGGTAAAGCAGAAGCTGTGGAGAAGCTTCATGATGCAGATCTGTTGAAGGTACCTGCTGAAAAGGTACCTAACTATAATGCGCAGTCTTATGATGAGCTAGTGTCTGCCATGGAGAAGATGAAGTCTTTGGAGCTTCCCATGATTGATGAAATGGAGCGCGACCAAGATTATCCCATAACTGTTATTATGGAAGGATTGACCTTAGTGCGCCATCGTATTGATAATGCAGAAGCGCATCCGGACTATTTTTTGAAGCCCGATGTCTCGCAGCTTCAAGTGCCTATTTTTGCTCGCCCAGGGACATTCTAAATCCTTTTGCTTTAGAGAAAGAAATGTCATTGAAGGAAGTGTTGGAAGCGCATGCCACCAGACTTGCTAAAAAGGAGGGTATTAAAGGTAAAGCGATCTTGTGCGGGGTTGGTGCAGCTCATTTTCCAAGGTCTGACGGGGTGCCAGTGAGTGTTGCCACGGTGTCTCGCCAAGACTCGGACTTGTTGAAGAGGCTAAGCGAGATTGGAGATGCTGCAAGCCGCGTGGGGACTTCATCACTGGAGCGGTCTAAGAGTATACAGATAGAATCTAATGTTTATGAACATCCTTTGTAATAACTTAGTTATTAATAGAAATCTCCTTTTGTGAAATGAGTGTTGATATTATTGCAACTTGTAAGGTGCGTACTTAGCTGTTTGTCTTTGCGTATGAGACATATTCTACAGGTCAAAGTTATACACAAGCGCGAATAATATAAGAAATTCATAGTCATGTATGAAGATCATAGTATTCGTAAGAGATAGTTTCTAAGTACTTTTTTTTTATTATAATCGTGTATGTTGTGATATACAGCGTACTGAAAATATCATATCAAGGAATCAAGTGTCTTGGTTCCTAAGTTGTTAAACGTGCACCATATGCGTTGTTGCGCACCCATCGTGAGATTCGCACAAACTTATTCCAACGTCTTGAGAACAAGGTGTTTAACAAGGATGCGTGATCCAGTGTTGATAGGTGTTTAAGTGCATGCACGCCATGTAGGCAAAAAAGTTGTTAAGACATATAGTATATGGAGATAACAAATTAAAATGTGTCGCGGAGTTAGCTAGAAACCGCGACATTTTATTGATACTTGCAAGTTTTTATGAGAAATAAATAAGACAATATACGAAGGAAAACAAAAAATAAATACATAGATGTTTATTAGGCACTTCAATAAAGTGCAGGAGCATCTGTGCGCTGGGCCGTAGTCATTCCTATAGGTAGCACCTCTTAAGGTTGCAGATGTTCCATGTGCGTGGCAGTTCACGACCATCCAAGCCTCGTAGCTTGTACACGCCTGTTCTTAATGCTTCAGTAATCTCATATGGTCCTTCCCACTTTGGTCCAAGCTTACCTGTGTCTTCTGCGTGGATCGCATCATTGGCATGGTAAACGAAGTCACCTGTTCTGAATGAAACACTTCGCACTTTAGCATCATAGTATCCCTTCATCCTTGACTTTTATTTTGCTTTCCGTATAGCTGCGCGTTCGCGCCTTTCTTCTAGCAGGTCTAAGTCAATACGTCGCTCGTCGTCATTGGTTGCCCATTGATTTCAGCAGTGCGAATAGTTGGCATTCCGATTTCGGCTGGTATGACGGCTTCTGTCCCATAAACTAGAGAGAAGGGGGTGTCCCCTGTGCTGGTTTTGATTGAGGTGCGGTGCGCCCACAGAACATGCAATAGTTCCTCCACCCATCTTCCTTTGTGCTTGTCCAAGCGTGCCTTAATTCCTTCACCCAGGCTTCGATTCGCACGTTCAACTAAGTCGTTGGTTTGTGGGTGTTTAACTGACGCGAAGTGCTGTGTGATTTTTAACTTCTCGCACCAGTCCTTGAAAGGGTTGTCGCAGAATTGTTTCCCGTTGTCCGAGATGATTTCCCCAGGTAGACCAAAGCGGCATACAATATTTTCCCAGACAAAGCGTTTCACCTGGTTGCCAGTGATTGTCACCACTGCCTTTGCCTCGATCCAGTTGGTGAAGTAGTCTATGGCGACTATGAGGAACTTTAATCCTCCTGCTGCAACAGGAAAAGGACCAGCGATGTCTATACCCCACTTGTAAAATGGCCATGGTGTCGTAATTGGTGTTAGCTCCTGTTGTGGTTGGTGTGGCACGGGTTTGTGAACTTGGCAGTCGCTGCACTTTCTGATTAAGTCCCACGCATCGCGGTGCATGGTGGGCCAATAATATCCGGACCGTAAAGCGCGCGCCACCACGGATCTTGGTCCTGAATGCATGCTGCATGAACCTTCGTGGATTTCCTGCAGTACATAGTTTGCTTGTAGGGGACCAACACAGCAGAGCCATGGTTGCAAAAAAGAGCGTCGATATAGTATGTTGTCCCGAAGTTCAAATCGTTGTGTTGTGCGCCGTATCCTTCGGGCTTCCTTCTGCTCTTGGGGTAATACTCCCTTGCTTATGAAGTCCGTTATCGGTGTTATCCACGTAGGGCCGTCTTCCTCTATTACCGTGGATACTTCCATCTCTGAGATGGATTTGCTTTTCAATGTTTCCACCAACACCTGTTTTGATAGGTGTGCAAAGCTTGTGGATGCAATTTTGCTTAGTGCATCCACCTTTCGGTTTTCCCCTCGAAGGACCTGTTTGATGGTAAACATGTCAAAGCCTTGGATTAGTGCCTTGGTTTTTTCGAGGTATTGAATCATGTTCTCCTCCTTGGCCACGTATTCACCCAACACGTGGTTGGCTACTAGCCTGGAATCTACATTCGCTTCCAAGTTACGTACACTCATTCGAGTTGCAATGCGTAGTCCGACTATTAGGGCTTCATACTCTGCCTCATTATTTGTTGCTGTGAATTCGAAACGCAGTGCGTAAGTGAATTCCATTCCTTCCGGGTTTGTGAGGATGAGGCCTGCTCCTGACCCATCCACGCATGAGGATCCGTCCGTAAACAAGATCCATGGATCTTGTAGTTCCTTCTTGCTTAGTGCGGGTGGATCATCGGTGTCTGGTTTTTCGATGATGAAATCTGCTAGTACCTGCCCTTTTACTGCAGTACGTGGTCTATAGGAGATGTTGTGCTCACCTAGCAATACACTCCACTTCTGCAATCGCCCTGATGCGTCAGGTTTAGAGATGATTTGCTTGATCGGTTGGTCTGTGATCACTGCTATCGAGTGCGCTTGGAAGTACCTGCGCAGCCATTTGGCGGCTAATACTAATGCGAGGACCAACTTTTCCATTGCGCTATAGTTCATCTCTGTTTTCTTGAGCGCTTTGCTTACAAAGTACACTGGTGTTTGTACTGAGTTCCTATCCGTTAGTAATACTACGCTGACGGCCCCATGAGTTGCAGATAAGTACATAATCAACTCTTCCCCTGGTCGGGGTGCTACAAGTGTAGGGATTGTTGCCAGGTGTTGTTTAAGCTGTGCGAAGGCTTCTTCTGCCTCCGTAGTCCAACGAAAATCTCCCTTTTTTATACACTTCTTGAGTGTTTTGAAAAGAGGTAGTGATTTGTCTGCTGACTTGGATAGGAATCTATTTAGACCGGCCAGCTTTCCATTGAGAGATTGGACTTCCTTCAACGTGCGCGGTGAAGGAAGGTCGATGACAGCCTTAGTCTTTCTGGACACGGCTTTATACCATCAGGTTCTATCAAGTATCCAAGGAACATGCCTTCTGTAGCGCCGAAAGTGCATTTTTTAGGATTTAGCTTCATGTTGATCTCTTTAAGTGTCCTGAAGGTTTCCTCAATGTCGCGCACCAACTCCTCTTCAGTATGGCTCTTTATGACCAGGTCATCGAAGTAAACCTCTAGATTGCGGCCAACCTATTTTTCGAACGCATTATCTACTAACCGTTGATAGGTGGCGCCTGCATTCTTCAAGCCAAAGGGCATTTTTGTATAGTAGTAGACGCCTTGGCTTGTGTGAAAGACCGTTTTTTCCTCGTCCTCCTTAGCCATCTGGATCTGATGGTATCCTTTGTATGCATCGAGAAAGCCCTTTAGTGGATATCCGCACAAAGATTCCACCTTCCAGTCTATCTCTGGTAGTGGGTAGCAGTCTTGTGGACATGCTTTGTTAAGATCAGTGAAGTCCACGCACATCCGCCAGCTACCATCACTCTTCTTTACTATAACTGGGTTAGAAAGCCAGTCATGGTAGTAGACTTCCCGCATGATTCCTGCCTCTACTAGCTTGTGTACCTCTGCCAGGATTGCTTGCGAGCGCTCTGGAGCTTGGCCACGCTTCTTCTGGTGGATCGGTGCATATCCTTGTCGGATTTGCAGCTTGTGTTTAGTGATTGAGCGTGGTACCCCAGTCATGTGCTTTGGTTCCCATGCAAAGATATCCAGATTCTTTTGCAAGAGTGCACACACAGCTGCTTTACCGCTGTCTGACAGTGATCCGCCTATCGATAGTTCATGTTCAGGGTATTCGGGATGAATTGCGACCTTCAGGTTTGGAACTTTGGTCGCGCACTGTTTTGTAATGGGTGCGGTTTCGCATGTGATCGCGTTACATTCTTTAGGTGGTGCAGCGGCGTTGTAGAGGGTAACAATTCCTCCTTCAAATGGGAATTTAAGCATCCCGTGTGCTGTAGATGGTACTGCGCGCATGGCTGATATCCCTGGTCGTCCGATAATGCCATTGTATGGAGAGGGGGATTTGATCACCATAAAATTCATCCAGGCTGTTGTGTAGTGGTAGTTATTACCCACTCTGACTAGTAGTCGTAATTGCCCCATGGGCCATATCTTTTCGCCTGTGAAGCCAGTCAGTGCCGTTGTGACAGGGCTCAATTGACTGCGGATCTCCGGGCGCAATCGCTTGAAACAGTGTTCATACATTATATCTGCAGACGCTCCACCATCAACATACATGTGGTGGATGTCGTGACCCCCCGCATTAATTTCGATGATGAGCGGCTCTACCTCTGCGTTATGCGTAGTTAAGGTAGGGAAAGTGATTGCACTTCCATGGGAAAACTTCTGGCTGACCTTCTGCCTGGTTGTTCGCTGCCATGACTGTATCATGTAAATGGTGTCAGCTTTATCTTTGGGTCCTTCCTTCTTATTCCCAGTATTTTGTCTATCTTTCCCTTCTTTGATGTTTTTGACCAAATGGTCCAGTCTACCTTCCTTGACTAGTTTGTCGATGAGCTGGCGCAGCTGGACACATTCATTAGTAGTGTGGCCCTTCTGTCCGTGATAGTCGCAATACCCACCTCCTATGCGTCGATCCTCTGGGGTGCGCATGGGTGGGGGTCTTGGGAAGTTTGCTCCTTCTGTTGCAAGTATCTCCTTTGGAGTTTTTGTCAGTGGCGTATACTTGTCATTGTCGCGCCCACTCCCCTGGTTGCGATAATTCCTGTTACGGTTACTACTCCGGTCAGTGGATTGTCTCCCAGGTTGTTCATGTGACCGGTAGTTCGAGTAGTTTCTCTTGCTATCCGCCGCAGCGGCCTCTCCTTGGACGAAGGACCGTGTGCGTTTCATGACCTCATCAAAGGATTGGGGAATCTTGTCATTCAACCTTTTGATAAGTTCTGGGTTGCTAATCCCATTCATGAACCCTGAGATTTTGAGCACCTCAGGACACGCTTTAACTTGCATGCATTCATCCTTGAAGCGTTCCATAAAAGCGCTTGTGGATTCCCCTTGGCGTTGTTTGACCCTAGCGAGTTCAATGGGGTTTTTTGCACACTTTTTCCGTTGAGTAAAGTTTAGGCGAAACGCCTTTCTCAATTCTTCAAAACCATTAATGCTTCTGCGTGGAAGCTTGTTGAACTAGTTCCGCGCATTTCCTACTAGTGTGGAGTTGAACATGTGGCACCATACAGGTTGTGGTCAGTTTTCAATTGTAGCGACTGATTCAAAAATTTTTAGGTGATCATCAGGATCACCTGTTCCATCATAGGTTTTCAAGTTGGCAGGCATGCACCTCCTTTTGTTCTCCGAGAAATCACTGATGCGTCGAGTGAACGCATCCACCTTTTGACGGCGCCACGGGAGAGATATACCTTCCTCCTCTTGGTCATTATATCTATTTATGGACTTCCAATGTCCTGTATCGCTATCCTCGTTGTCAGAGGAATTATCAGAGGATGAATTTTCCTTTCTTCGGCGCTTGCGCCGACTGTCCTCAGAATCTGGACTTGAAGGACTTTCACTTGGGGAGTATCGTCGCCCAAGTCTGTCATGAATTCTCCGGCTACCAATTCTGGAGTGGACACTGGTACGCTGTCCATCCTCCTCACTTCCTTCCAGGTGCTGTGAGTTGGATGTCTCATCTCCATCAACTCTCCTCCCAATTCTGTTAAACACTGGGGGTCGGCGACTGTCCCTCCCGCGCTTCTCCTTCTGACGGCGCGGTGGGGATGTCTCAAACTCCGGGCCGAAATCGAGCCGGGCATGCAGACTCCGACCTGACATCTTCTTTGCTTCCTTTTGCATGAGAGCAGCTAAGGTTTCGTAGTTTTGCGAAACGAACTCGTCTGGCGCTAGTTCTGACACAACCCCTTCTAGAGTAGGAATATCAGTTTCCACCACCATACTCTTGTTTTTATCGGGCGCATCAGGTGCTTTGGTGGAGTTTGTCTCCACCAGCGTTTGGAATGGAGTGGCAAAAGGAGTGCACAGTGGGTCTCCTGCGCTAGCGTGGTTGTTGTGGCCTGGGTTGTCCCCAAGTGTGGTTCCACCAGAGGGAAGACCAAATCTTGTCCTGATCCCTGGTTTTTAGCAACGCTGGTTGTCCCAGAAGTTTGTTTGGAAGCTGATCCGACATGCAGCTTCTTTCCCGTAAGATCTGTTTGCGATCGCTGATTTCCATGCTTCGTCATTCTAGTTCTTAGTTCTTAGTGAATGGTCCCACGGATGGCGCCACTTGTTGATACAAAAGTTGGGCGTTCCTTGTTTGGGCTCCGGCTCTCGTACCAATTGATGATTGTTGCTTGAGACCTGCGCACTAAGAAGACAAAAAACACCGTTAGGCTTATCGTGGGATTGTCTCCCACGATTATCCTCCGGCGTGAGAGTAAGTAATCAGTTTAGGGTTAAAGGAGAGTTAGGGTTTTGTAAATCGTACCTTTAACGAGGGATGAGATTCCCTTTATATACACACGGAATCCTTATTGGTTCCGTGTTCCTCAACCTTCGGCGTATCCCGCATAAGTCGGTGGGGAATGATTATCTCCATTATTAGGAGATATCCGATATCGTGTTACGTAAATAACATTGGGTTTGGGCCTTCGTGGGCCTAAACACTTATCAGCGTAGCCTAGTTCGTGCTGGGCTTATTAGTATTGGGCTTTGGTCGGGTTCGTGACCCGAATATTGACTATACGTCATCAGTGTTGTTACATACTAATCACTTGAAAGTGTGTGATAAGGTGGGTTCATTTCATAAATATGTAGATAAATCGTATAAAGTTGCAAGGATAAATAGATGGATGCTATAGACATGTATCAGTTCTCCATAATAATACACACTATCATAAGTTCATAAAAATCGTTTGGACTATAAAATTGGTTTTATGGTTACTTTGGGAAACTAAAGCACACGTTTACGAGTAATTGAGTGAATTATCATGTTTGTATATGTGCATTGTTTCTTACTAGCAGGGTACCCGCACGATGCGACGACAGGTATCTTGTAACTATATTTTGTGGCGAACAAAAGTTATTCGGTTACACATTTTGTTTGAATGGCCCTTCGAAGTCCCGCACGCTCTTTTTGATCGGGAGCAGGGTGGGCAACTTTCGTCGGTGCTGGCGCCTGCGGCAACGCCTCTGGAGCCGCCCCCCGTTCTGGAGCCAGCGGGTTCTGAATGACCTCCATCTCACGGTCTTTCTAAAAAAAAAGGGACCTTAAACAAAGTTAAAGGATTACTTCGTTCTTGATAGTTATTTACTTAATCGGTGAATAGAAGTATACTCTGGATCGGAATCGTGGGAAGTACTCCTTGATCATTTCTACCAATTTAAAGTCCCAATTATAATTCTTTTTATACACAGAAAAATTTCTTTAACAATAATTGTACAAGTAAATGATGATTTAGATTAACATAACTTTTCAACCATCAACGCCTCTTTGTCGGCGATTGTTAACAGCCGGGACGACGGGTTTTAATGGTCGAAATGGAACTTTAGCTGAAACCACCATGCCCGAAGATCTGTTGTTAGAACATCACTAAAACTACAATAAAGATAAAACCATAAAATTATTCAAACCACCATGCCTGAAGATCTGGTGGTGGCGGCAGTTGTTTAACCGGTGATGATGATCATAGCATGTGTGTGTTTAGAAGCTGAGATAAAAGTGTGTTAGTTTGTACGCTTTTTATATATGAAATATGTATTAAAATGGTAGTTATAGTATAGATGTTCTTTTTATTAAAATCACATCGCAATTTTATTTTTATTTTTTTTAGTTGGGCTATTAAATCATATCTATGCTATCGATAATGGAAAGATGGTCAATCTTGAAAAGTGAAAAACCTTAATTTTGTCAAACATGAAAAATGAACACTTTTGAAAGCTTGTGGTATTTGGAAAGTATTAATTGACTTTCAAACTAATTTAGGGACCATATATTTGTGCACTTTTTTTCATTTAAAATTTGAATGTGTTCCATTTGTAAAATTGAAAATATTACAGGTCTTTGAAATGGGTTGTAAAACACGAATGAACTGAGCTAAAGTTTGAAAATTGATTTATGGGTCGACCGGAGCTATTATTTTTCGTTTATAACCTATAAATTTTTTTGGTCACTACAACCATATGCCGCTATAAATAGGCTATTACGAATTAATGAGGTTTATAAATATTAGAGGTTATTACAATTGAAGAGATTAAAATCCATAATGTAATGTAACTCCTATTTATATGTATGTGTTAATTTGAAATCGTTCCAATTAAATAAATGGATTTGGTCTTAATTGTTTAAGATTTTTTTTTTTAAAAGTCCTAAATGCATTAGCATGTAGTATAGAAGTATAAATTGTGCCTAAAAATAAATGGTTTGTTAATCTTAACTCATATAGGCATGGAAACTTTGCGGCAGATATTAAAGGACTTTGAAGCAATACGGAGTATAATTTAATAATGTAAAAATAAATAAAAAAAATAAAAAAAAAGTATAGTGATATAAAGACCTAAATTACCAACAAACTTTCTAAAATTTTCAAATACGGGTAATTTACTCTTTAAAATAGTATTATCACCAATCAAACTTGTTTGTACCTATAAATACCACAAGTATTTCAATATTATTTTCCATGTCATTATTATATGCCCACGTGGTAATTAATATTATAGACCTGGATAACTAATATCTGGTTTATACCCGTTTTTACATGTTTTATCATACTCTTAAGCATGAATTAAACATGTAAAATTGAACATGTCAATATAAAACACAAATTTATAGAAGTCATTAAACCTACATAAATCATTAAACTCATGAACATAAATTAGCTGAAAACATGTAAAAATTGCAGAAAACATGTCAAATTCAAATTTGCATAAAACATGTAAAATTCAACATGTAAATCATGAGCCCATGCATAAATAATGAACCCATATTTTGCATAAATCTAGAAGCTATACACATTTGCACAAATCAACAACACAAATCATGAACCCATAATTTGTACAAATCAAAAACATAAATTTGCAAAAGATAATAACACCATTTAAACTGCTACTGTTATACTAGCATCATGAAGTACATTCATAAAAAGGTAGAAGTTATAGTACCATCATCATAAACATCCAAATACCATGATAACCTACAACAACATCTTAAGTTGGAGATCCTGCACCATCTTCCTTTTTTCTTTGCATTAACTTCCTTGAAGTGCTCCTAAAACAATTTTTCCCGCTCCTCAAAAGCCCGCAGGAACGGAGTTGATGCTCCCACATCACCTTTTGGGTTTTTAGTCTCAAAAGTATTTTCGCCAATAGCAGTCAAAGTTTTCTTTGTTGCCAGCCCTAGCACTATATCCTGGTCAAATTTGAGTTTGTGGATAGGCTTCTGAACTGGGATAGGCAGAGCTGGGATAGAATTTTGAGCTGGGAGAGGCTCAGGAGGTGGAATAGCTTGGAACAACTTGGTGACCATCTGATGAGTGTCTAAATACTCATCATTTTTGTGTAATCTAAACTGCAAAATCATCTGAAAACACTCAAAAACACATCAAAATGATCAAAATATCACAAATCAGTGTTTTATGTGTCTTAAATGCAAAATTATCAAAATCAGATGAAAAACGTATCAAATTTGCAAAAATTGCAGTTTTAGTCCCCCAAGTTTCAAAAGTTGTCAAAAACAGTCCCTGAGCACATAATTTCAAAAGAAAAATCATCAAAGGTCCTTTTAAAATCAAAAGTTTTCAAATTTAGTCCTTTGGTGAAAAATGTCAAAAATTTGAGAAAATTACAAGAATGGCCCTTCAAGTTTCAAATTTGGCAGATTGGCCCCTGGAATTTTGAAATTGGCAAGTCTAGTCCTTGTACTTTTTGAGATTGTCATTTTCAACCCTTGGAAACAACTTTACAAGATTGGCAGTGTAGGTCCCTCAGTTTTCAGATTTTACACCTAAGGCCCTTGTCAATTAAGCCCTTAAACCAATTTTGGACCTTTCACAAACCTTTGAACCCCAGCCATAACCTTTTGGACCCTTTGCTTTTTGACCCCTGCCTATAACTAATACCCGGTCAAACCCATCTGGTCAAACCCAACTTGGCGCCTAAAAGTCTCCACTCTCAACTGCTTCCCCTGCTATCACTGCTCAATCAAAACACCATCCCCCCAGCTCACCCTTATCACTCCCTTGTCTCCTCCACCTCAACACAAAACAAAAACCATTTATTACCTTCACCCTCCTAAACACTCAACTCCTCCAACTGCCATATACCCATTTTCCCGCCAAAATGAATGAATGGTCAAGATGAGCTTCAAGTAATCCAAGGGTCATGATCAGAGGTGGGATTATCTCAAGAGAGAGAGAGAAAGCAACTGGGACTATAAAAGGAAGGGAAGAAAGAAGAAAAAAGTAGTAGAATGTAGTTTTAAAATTTCCTTAGTGTCGTTTTTTTTATTCAATGTCTTAATTTAGTTTATAATTTGTAATCTGGTGTTGGTATTATTTAAACTCAAGCTAATTTACTTTTGTAATCTGTTTTTAAGAGTTAATTTCAAGATTTGGTTAAAGTCAAGAAAAGTCAATATCCAAGTCAAATCAGTTTTAGCATAATTTCTGGTTTTAATTTGCTTTATAGTAAGATTTATGTTTGTTTGTTCAATCCAATTCAGCCTTAGTTCAGTTTTCAATGAAAGTTTAGAGTTGAGATGCTTTTAATCACTATAAAGGGGTGTTTGGTTTAAGCTTATTTGAAGAACTAAAAATAAATTTTTACCCGTTTTGACTCTTCAAGTCAAACATGTTTCAAAGTTTTAGTTGAAGTTTAAAAGGTTTTAATCTGTTTTTACCTGAGTTTACAAGTTTGGATAAAAAAAAGGGTCTCCTGTTTTCTGTTCTGCACAACCAAAACAGCAGCTAAGCTGCTGTTTGCAGCTTACTGTTACAGCTTATTGGTGGTTAAAACTTTGTCCAAAGTGCTTTTTCTTGCATCCTACATACCCATCTTTATATTTCAATAGCTTATTTGTCACTTAGAATAGTATAGCTTAGCTTAAATTTCATTCAAAATCTGTCAAAACCCCATTTCTGTCACTGTTTTGCAGCCACTGCAGCCCCTCTTTTGCAGCTTATTGCTTATTTAAAACTGCCCAAAACTAGTTTTCTTAAGATCTCACATACCCACCTAAGTATAGCTTTAGTTATCTTGCACTTAGGATCACTTAGCTTAGGTTAATTTGCACTTGCAATCTGCTAAAAAACCATCTCAGCAAGCGGTTTTACAGCAGTCTTGCAGTCCCATCTTTAGCTTATTTAGGTACCTTAGTTAGCTTATCTGTGTACCTTAGTGCTTATCAGGTCCTATAGATTAGGTGAGTTAGTTTTTTTTAGCTTATCTCTTGCTTAATATATGCTTATTTAGCCCTTTAGATTAGCTAGTGTCCATTTTATGCTCATTTCCCTTTTAGCTTAGGAAGTCCCATAACTGCTTCTATCCCCTATTTCAAGATTGCTTTTTAGTCTTTTATAGCTTATTTCAGATTTAGCATAATGTATGCTTGCTTATTTCCATTTTCCAAGTGCTTATTTCCATTCCCTAGTACTTATTCATGGTTTCCTTGGTGCTTAAAACTGCTAAGGGGTGTTTGGTTTACTCTTCTGTCATAACTGTTGTGAATAAGCAGTTCTAAAACTGCTTATTCCAAGGTTTGGCAAAAATTGTTTTCACAAAAAAGTCTTGATTTGGTCTTATTTATAAGTTGCAAAAAGAAAAATTTGAAAAAAAAAATAGTTTGAAAAAAAAAAGGTACCACAGGAATCGAACCTGGGACCTCTTGCTCAGAGACACAACACCACACCACACAACCATCTGCCCTAGGGTCTTTTCAGGATTAATATTGCACCACTTAATATTTATATACCAGTTTCAGTTTTAAGCTTATTAGCTTATATTAGCTTTTTAGTTGCTTATTTCGTATAGTAGTACCCAACTTTTTCATTTTTCTTAAAACCAGTTCTAGTTAAAGTATTTTTAGTGAAAATTTCAGATTTTTCTAAAATCATTTAGTATTTTTTATAATTAAATTAGATTAAAATAGTTTTTAATTCATAATAATTAATTTAAAACTCAAAAAAATATTCCGCTTTTTCCTAAAATTTTCTTTTGTCATATAGTACGCAAGAAAATTAGTTTTACACTCGTAGGCCTTTTATTTCATAAATTTTACGTTTTATTTTGCGCTCCAGCGTAATTTTTGTATATAACGTACGTTTTCATTTTAGGCCACGTTTTTAGATATTTTAAGTTTACGTTTTAGTTAATATAGTTTGTTTAAGTTATTTTATTTTATAAAATCATAAAAACATCATTGTAAAAATAGTGATAGCGTTTATTTAATATCTTTTAACTTTTTAATTTTCTTTTAATTTGCATTTAAGTCGCTGTTATTTATAAACTTTTTCAGTAGTGTAATTATTCAATCCTAATCCTTTCAGATCACTATCATTAGTGATCATTCTATCGTCTGATCTAGTGTTTTACACACCATTGAGTCTCCGTGGGACTTAACGACCTGGGAATCCCCTGTATTCTCTGATCTTCATTGCATTTGTGTTTAAGCTGTTTTAAGTCTGTTTGACTTGACGGTTTTGCGCAGATCACCATCAGAACTAGAATCTTCAATTAGATACTCAGAGCTTGTAGAATCATATTGTGGATAATATCACGCAAGCAATTGGGGTGAGATTCATGTACCATCAGTGATTGAATCAGAGCTAATGGGCATGACTTCTGCAAATAAGAAATGTTATGTCAGTTTGATTGATGAAAATGTTAACATATATATCACTATCTAAAAAAAACTATCAACGTATACCAGTGTAGAATTAAGTGATCCAATACTCATTTGGTCTTCTCAGTGTAATCCCAAACAAGATTGCAATGTAGAAACAAGGCTGCAAGTATCTATCTTTGGTGGCCAAGCACAGACAAGGCTGCAAGGTTCTATCTTTGGTGGCCAAGTACAAACAAGGTTGCAAGGTTATATCTTTGGTGGCCAAGCACAAACAAAAGCTTTTCAAGGTTCCAATGTGTTCTCTGATTTGGTCCTCTCAGTGTAATCCCAAACAGGTACCACAAATAATCAAACACAAAACACATAGTTAGGCACATTACATTTGGTTTTGTCAGTGTTCAACTACATTCTAGGCACATCACAAGCAATGATTCTAGGCACATTACATGCACCACAAATAGGGTTCTGATGACATATCATTCTAAGTATCAACTAGTTTGTAAACAATTTATCAAACACATAAGAATCATCATATATACGAAAAGCATAACATGAAAAGAAAAAACAGGGCATAAAAACACACATAACATAACGACCATTACAAACCCTAAAACAACCCCATTTAACAGAGCATCATTAACGAGTCAACTTTTAACCCAAACCAACCCCATTTATAGGAGAAAAAAAAGCTGTTAATGTTGAATCGAATCACCAACTGAATACCTTTTTTGTTATTTGACTTCATTGTTTGTGTGTGTTTGACAGATTTTTAGGTTTTGAGTGATTTTTAGGTGAAATACTTAAATGTGTGTGTTTGTGTTTGTGTTTGATCGGGGTGGGTAAAGGAATAATGAGGTGGGATTAATTGTGTGTTTGACTTTAGTGTTTGTGATTGGGTTTGACTTCGCTGACGTGGCGTGAGTTAAAAAAGAAATAAAAAACTGACCGGCTAAACAAGTTGACGTGGCGGTGTATAGCCGGTAACATTTGAGAAAATTGCGTGTATTTGAAAAAAAAAAAACAAAAAACAAAAAAACTTGCATATTTGCATATTTTCTCAAAACATGCTTAAACATCATTGTACATTATGCAATAAGAACTTGTGTTTTAGGGAAATATGCAAATATGCAAGTTTTAGTGGGTATATATGCAATTCTTTTTTGAAAAAAAATGTAAAATGTTGTTGGTGATAATACTAGTATTTTCAAAAGTAAATTACTTATATTTGGAAATTTAAAAAAAATTGTAGGTAATATAAGTCTTTAAGCCTTAAGGAAAAAAAGAAAAGAAATGAAAAGCAAATAGATTGTCTTCATTTTGTCGAAGGAAAACGAATTTTGATGTGACTTGGTGGCCAAGGTTTAAACACAATCACAAGTCAATGCAAGTCTTTGGATTACATTATTTTTTCGAACGAAAAATCTTTGGATTACATCACCTACGTACATTCATTTGTTTTTATCTCACTAAAAAACATGCTTTAGTGCTTCAAAGTTCAAAGTATATATTTTAACGGCCTATTTTAAAATAATAATTATGATAAATATTGTCTAATACTTTTTCTGTTTTAAAATAAGTGTTCAATTTGATTTTTTAATTTTTTAATTTTTTTTTTCCAATTTTAATTAAATTTTTTTTTTTGCTATACAACATTTGATAAAATTATACTAATGAAAATACATTTAAAAATTTATTCATTCATATATATTTTGCATTAAGTAGTATATTAAAAAATAAAATAAAATAAAAAATAATGTCAAAGTTAAAAAGGAAATAATTAAAAAAATCAAACTGTACACTTATTTTGAAACGTAAGCAATAGTAAAAATTTTCTAGGATGTACATGAAAGGAATTAAGTGAGAATAAAAATTAAAATGAAAATGTGAGAAGAAATTCTAGTCAGTCATTTCAATTGAGAGAAAGAAATGTAAAAAACGACATCTCTATATTTTGTAAGTGCATCTGAATATATGATTATGATTCTCTCACATCATTCTTATTTTATTTTTATTTATAATATAATCATAACTCATGTATATACTTTCAATACGCGATTCATCTATGAAGTTTGTTGTATTTAAGATGTTTCATTCTTTTTATAGTTAAGTATTTCACATTTGGCTTATAGACTTCGAAAATCATATTTTTTTGGTTTTGTCACAATAGCATTCTATAAAGTTAAACGGATACGTTACATGTTTCGAAAACAAAATACGAGTATATAAGCTGTTATGATGTTGTCACAATTTGCCTTCACAAAACGATTGTGTTGATGATATAATTTCTTAACTTATGTTCACGGGTATGGATTGTCCCGAAATGACACAGTTAAAGTAAGTGTTCTCGACTTCTCGTCCAACCTACACAACAAATAGATGCAATAAGTCTCTCAATCACCGTTCACGACATCACAAGGGTAGAGGTTGAGCTAGAAAATTATGGTCAATGCGACAAACTTCGATAACTTAAAAAAAAAAAAAAAAAACTATAAATCTTGTTGCTAGGAAGTCAAATTACAAAAATAGGGATAATTTTATTTTAAAATTTTGCTGCATCTTTTTTTTTTATTATTATTTTTTTATAAAAGCTGAGGGTGCCTATCCCACCCTTTTCTATCTCTGTCTTTGTACAACACAAGTGCTATAACTATACCATTGTAATAACTTAAAGCATAAGTCATTGTGTGGTTCATCTTTCAATCTAACTATAAACAATTCATAAAATATGTCGATAAAAATTTATGACCAATGCCTCTTGATCCAGTCCGTCTTTCGTGACCTCCCCAAAACACTTATGATATGAAAAAGGAGTTCTAATATGTGGGTCTTCTTGATTACCCTCCTTGAAGCTTAATTAAAAGATAATGTATTACAAGCAAGGTTATAAATAGCGTGAGGCGTGGCGTAGCGGCATAACCAAGCCTCACGCATTTGCGGCTAAAGCGAAGCTTTTGCGTTTATAAGACGTGACATAAGGCGTCACAAAGTATGAAAATAGTTGTATATTTATATTATAATTCATATGTATCGAGTTTACAAAAACATGTGTCGTAAGACGACGTGACATCATGGCGTGACATCATGATCAAACCTCACGCCTTTGCGAGACTTTTAGAACAGTGATTACAAGCACACAACTCAATTATCATTTAATGATTAAACCTCTCAAATTACATCCACTTGGAACCGAGATGTTTAGTATATAAATATTGGTTACAATCGTAATTTTGCTATTTGTTGGATTCTATTTTTCGATGGGAATGTTTTATCGATGGGTACTACACTACTACCTGGAGTCATGACTCATTTTAGCGCAATAGTCGACTCAGACCTACAGAGAAACAATGTAACATAGTTTGTATTTGTGCAATACCATCTGACGAATCATGTTCATCAAGCCTAGTTACTCTGATTAGAATGTGAGACCATTATGATTCCATGAAGCATCAGCATCCTTAAGATGCAATTTTTTCATAATACAACAATCGACGTACTATAAAAGTCTCAAAATTTTTATATCGATGTTCACATAAACTTGTATGACATTTTTGGATCCATTTAGTTTTCCATAAAAAATATATATTTCAACGTCGAAATTTCAACATAATCTATATAAAAAACAGTAATATATTTTACATGTTTTTATAAGAAAACATGTAAACTGGTTAACAATATCAGTTGTTATTGTTTCTACCAGTGTTTTGAAAATCGAACCATACCAGCCGGGTAAACATGTTAAAACGAGAACCGACCGATTACTCTAGAAAAATCGAGAACCGATTGGAAAACCGGTTCGGTTTTAAAAACCATAGTTTCCGCATAGTAAGGGGGTGTTTGTTTAAGCTTATATGTGGGCTTATGGGCTTGTTTGATTTCGGCTTATATTTCATAAGCCTTAATTTTGTGGCTTATTTTGGAGACTTGCTTATATAGGCAGCTTATATCATAATATAAGCTAATATAAGCCCACAAGTCTCAAAATAAACCACAAAATTAAGGCTTATGAAATATAAGCCGAAATCAAATAAGCCCATAAGCGCACATATAAGCTTAAACAAACACCCCCTAAAATAATTTTTGCTAAGTTTTAAGGACCAAAAGATAATTTTAAAACTTATCGAAAGTAAAATTTAATAAAATTACTTTTCTAGTATAAAACCAACTCCTATTAATACCTTACCCTCCTCCAAAAACTACTTTTACCTTCCCCAAAAAATTACCGATTCACCACACGATCCTCAAACCCTAAAACAGCCGTTTCAATCAATCTCTTGAGTCACAAATTCAGGTATCACATATTCACATTCATCAAATTTCTTTATTCTATTGTATGTTACTGTATGATTTTATCTCTTTGTTATTCACCTATATGTTTTTTTTTTCTGTATTATATTTTATTACGTTGATTTAGGTTTTACAGGAATTTTTTGTTTTTTGTTATAAATTTTTCGTGATTTCATGTACTCGTTTTGTCGCACAATGTTTGTATTATCGTGTTGGTTAATGTTTTTTTTGGGGGGTAATTCAGTTTCGGACTTTTTGGCCGACTAATCCACGCGCGGTTTGAAACCACCGCCACACAGAAGTTAGCGTGGCCGCTTTAGGGTCACAAGTTTTTTTGCCACTAGGCGACCATGAGTGGTTATATATATTGTTTGTTTATTTATATCTTAGGGAGTGTTTGTTTAAGCTTATATGGAGGCTTATGACTGAGCTTATGTGATTTCGGCTTATATATCGTATGCCTAAAATTTTCATTTGAAAACTTTTTAGCTTATATAAGCTTATTACGATCTAATAAAGAAAAAACTACATGTTGGGTCTTTGTGGTTTACCCAAAATCACATTTGCCGTCCTTATTCAATTTTAATTACTAAAGTGATACCTAATTTTCAAAACTAGTTGCATCAATGGTCCTATTTTGAAGAATAGGGATCATATGTGTAATGATGTATAGTTTTTGTTACATGGGTAGTCCTTATCGTTATTACATGGATAGTCACTGTTTTTTAAATAGGGACTATCAATGCAAATAGTTTGAAAATTAGGGGTTATTTATGTAATTAAAATCGAATATGGACGACGAGTCACGAGTGATTTTGGGTAAACCACATGGACGAAACATGTAATTATTTTTTGTAATAAACTTATATTAGCCCTTAAGTCGCCAAAATCACATAAACTCATAAGCCCACAAACAAGCTTAAAGAAACACCCCTTCATTGTGAATTATTACGTATGTCATTTTTGTTCGTCAAAGTAGTTACACGTTGCGTGTATACGGTTTCTTTCTTTGTTTAAATCTTATCATGTTTAATTTATGTTTACTGTAACCTTGCACGATGGTTAATTGCTAAAAATCAATTGTGCTCTATGATCATATCACTTATTTTACACCTGTGTTGTTTTGTTTGTTTATATGAAATATATAAAGCTTCTGGTAAACCATACTTATATGTTTATAACTACGTGTTATTCGTTAATTTCGCTAATAATTTACGGTATTACATGATTCTATTAATTTTTTAACAATGTGTTTGTTCAATTCCATGTATGTAATGGTTGTTTGTTTATATCTTATCGCTTTGATTTAGATTGTATTTCACGATTTTGTAAGTTTTATCACATTGGTATGTTTAATTTGCAGCTCTATGTTGTTTTGTAGATTATGTTGATGTAGGTTTCCGTTGATTTTGTTAGTTACAGATTCTGTTCATGATCTTATCATTTACTCTGTACTCATATCGTTTGATTGTTTACATCTTATTTTGTTGATTTAGGTTTACTGCGGTTTGCAATACATTCACTTTTGGAATTTGAACATGTCGAAATTTTTTCATACACAGGTATGTGTTTGGTTCGGTGATAGATACAGATTGAATTGTTTTGATTGATTGTTTGGTTATGTTAATGTGTTTTTATGTTGTAATGTTATAGAATGAGACGGAGAGTGACACCGAGAGTGATCAGGAACAAGATGATGCTATTGAGGCACCAGAGAAAAAACCAGCAAAGGGCCCATATGATATTACTGACGATAGCGATAGTGATAGTTCGGAGGGGCCTAAGCGTTCTGTTATGTCTGCCAAGGATAAGCGGTTTGAGGAGTTGTCTGTTACTATTGATCAGATAAAGAATGCGATGAAGATTAATGATTGGGTTAGTTTGCAGGAGAATTTTGATAAGATGAATAGGCAGCTTGAGAAGGTTATGAGGGTTACGAAATCTGTTAAGTTGCCTAATAGCTATGTAAAGGTGTTGGTGATGTTGGAGGAATATTTGATTGAAACGATGGCGAATAAGGAGGTAAAGAAAAAGATGAGTACTAGTAATGCGAAGGCGTTGAATGCCATGAGACAGAAGTTAAAGAAGAATAACAAGCAGTATGAGGAGTTGATTAATGAGTGTAGGAAAGAGCCGAAAAAGTTTGAGGATCAAGAAGAGGTGGAAGATCCGTCGGAGGACGAGGATGAAAGTGAGGATGAGGATGGCTCAGAGGTTGATGAGCCGGAGTCGGATGATGAGGTGGAGACTGACGATGATGAGGAAAAGGATGAGAACCAACCTGGTTGGGAGAAAATGATGAACAAGAAAGATAAGATGATGGAGAAGCAGTTTAAGGATCCGAGCCAGGTGACTTGGGATATAGTCAACAAGAAGTTTAAGGAGGTTGTTGCAGCTCGTGGTAGAAAGGGTACTGGTAGGCTTGAGCTCGTTGAGCAGCTTACGTTTTTAACTCGGGT
This sequence comes from Chrysanthemum seticuspe, assembly GCA_019973895.1. Taxonomy (NCBI): domain Eukaryota; kingdom Viridiplantae; phylum Streptophyta; class Magnoliopsida; order Asterales; family Asteraceae; genus Chrysanthemum; species Chrysanthemum seticuspe. The sequence goes on from BPTQ01000005.1 coordinate 290,922,339, forward strand.
TGCTAAGACTCCTGCTCAGAAGCTTGAGATCTTTTTTAGTGTTGTCTCTGCACAGTTTGATGTCAACCCTGGTCTCAGTGGTCACATGCCTATAAACGTGTGGAAGAAGTGTGTGCAGAATATGCTTGTTATTCTCGATATCCTTGAGCAGTATCCAAATATTCTGGTTGACGATACCGTGGAGCCTGATGAGAATGAAACCCAAAAAGGAATAGACTACAAGGATACCATACGTATATGGGGAAATCTCGCGGCTTTCCTTGAAAAGATTGACGTTGAGTTCTTTAAGAGTCTGCAGTGTATTGATCCTCACACCCGTGAGTATGTAGAGAGACTTCAAGACGAACCTTTGTTCTTTGTTCTTGCTCAAAATATCCAGGCATATCTCGAACGTGTTGGGGATCACAAGGCTGCAGCTAAGGTAGCATTGAAGCTTGTGGAGCTTGTTTATTACAAACCTCAGGAAGTGTATGTTGCTATGAGAAATTTAGCTGAAGTTGCAGATGATGGAGAAGAATCAGGTACTGAATTTAAAGCTGGTCCACCCGCTTTTGTAAGCACTCCCGTCACTGTGCCTAGAATACCCAGTCTTCCAGCAAGTAGCAGGGCACTGATGGACATGCTGGTCAATCTTATATACAAGAATGGGGACGAGCGGACCAAGGCCCGAGCAATGCTTTGTGACATTTACAATCATGCAATAATGGATGAGTTTTCTGCATCTCGAGACTTGTTGCTTATGAGTCACTTGCAGGACAGTGTTCAGCATATGGATATCTCAACACAGATACTCTTTAATAGGTCGATGGCTCAGCTTGGTTTATGTGCCTTTAGGGCAGGACTTATTTCTGAAGGACATGGCTGCCTTTCTGAGCTGTATTCTGGTGGTAGGGTGAAAGAGCTTCTTGCACAAGGTGTATCTCAAAGTCGCTATCATGAAAAGACTCCAGAACAGGTATCTTATCTGAAATACATTATGAATATATCATATTGTTCAATATGACCAATAACTTAAACTAAGATGGTAAGTGACAACCAAACAACAAATTCTAGAACAACGCTTAAGTAGGTTGGTAGTAAGCTCTGCCTATATGAATATATCTTGTTTTGGTACATTTGCCAAATTATAGTGCGATTTTAGCTTGGAACGATTAAGTTTGTTTATTACATAACACCTATCATGTCACCTTTCTGTTTTGTTATATCTAGATCACTATTGTAACACAGTTGATACTATCTCAAGTATGTGGCTATTACGACCCGTTTACATATGAATGGTTGATATTGGTTATGTTTTTTTATCTCAAGTGTGTCAAATATTTATTTAAAGTTTGAATTATAATCGAGTCAAACGGTTGAAAGTCTTTTTGATAGATGCAGCCTCTTGAATGATTTTATAAAAGATTTATGTTATAATGTATCATATTGAACATAATAGCTATTTATATAAAATTAAAAAAAGACAAAAAAGGGTTTCTGGGCCAACACAACTCGACACGGCTCATTATGACCCAATCGAAACATGCTGTGTTTCCAACTTAGCCCGTTTTGACTTGTTACCCAACCTATACATCTAGACACCATCTTTGATAAACTTTTTATCTGCAGGAACGTCTGGAAAGGAGAAGGCAGATGCCATACCACATGCACATCAACCTTGAACTTCTGGAGGCTGTACACCTGATATGTGCTATGCTGCTTGAGGTTCCAAATATGACTGCAAATAGTCACGATGCAAGGCGTAAAGTCATAAGCAAGACACTAAGACGATTACTTGAAATAAATGACAGACAAACCTTCACTGGCCCCCCTGAAAATGTGAGAGACCATGTTATGGCAGCAACCCGAGCCCTTAGCAAGGGTGACTTCCAAAAATCCTTTGATGTCATCAACTCACTAGACGTCTGGAAGCTTCTTAAAAATCGTGAATCGATCCTAGAAATGCTTAAAAACAAAATCAAAGAAGAAGCTCTAAGGACTTACCTTCTTGCCAATGCTTCATCATACTCGACGCTAAAACTGGACCAGCTTTCAAACATGTTTGATCTTTTGGAAAGTCAAACCCAATGTACTGTGAGCAAGATGATGATTAATGAAGAGCTTCATGCAAGCTGGGACCAACTTACCAACAGCATCGTTTTCCATGAAGTTGAACATAGTCGATTACAGACTCTGGCTTTCCAGTTAGCTGAAAAGCTCTCGGTTCTAGCAGAGAGCAACGAGCGGGCTGTAGAGGTGAGGTTTGGTGGTGGTGGGTTGGAGTCATTACCCACCAGGCGTCGGGAGGGTCAGGATTATGCATCAGTTGCTGGCGGCACAAAATGGCAAGACAACCAGTCTTACTCACAAGGAAGGCAGCAGTCGGGTTATGGCAACAATCGACCCTATGGACCGGGTCAGGGTTATCAGAGGGACAGGACAGCTCAATCCAGAGGTGGTTATCAAACAAGGTATCAAGGTAGTGCAGGGGCAGGAACAGGGCGAAACTATGGTGGTTCGGCTGCCAGGGGAAGCCAGATGGATGGTTCTAACCATATGGTAAATCTAAACAGGGCGGCTCGTGCTTACTGAAGTATGAGCGGTGTCCAAATTAGTTCTAATAAACTGCACATCCTGTTGAATGAATATGTGATTAGGGTAAGACCCTTAGCGAGACACCTTTGAATTTATGGATTGTGTTGAAAATGACTTAAAATCGTAGATATGACTGCAAGTGATCTATGTATGGCTTAATGCAGCAAGTATTTTTGCAGTGTTCTTGGTTGTTTTTTTTTTGTTGCTGTTACCTTGGGTCAATAAATTTTGTTTACCATTATAAGCATCTGATTTATAGGATACCATTCATAAGTTCAAAGACAAATCAAAACAGCAGTTTAAGTACAAACTATTACAAACCCTTATTTTGTTTTTGTTATCTCTGTAATTCAAAAGATTAACCAGTTATATAACATAAATTATATTTTCAGATTCGGAAGTGATATGCACACCATAAAATCACACATGGAATGCATAAAATATAACATCACATATACATGTTAGTGGTGTGCAATTTATCGTATTTTGCAGATGAGTTTGGAATTGGAATATGAACTGGTAACATTTTTCCAAGTTCATTGATTTTTAGTCTTAACATGTCAACCTCTATAATGATCCGTATTGCCTTGTTTAACTTCTACTTCAGTATGATTGACGGATATCATGAACACCAACACCGTCCTCGAAAATCTCAACAAAATTTCTCAGTTTTCAACAAAGGTTCAAACTTATGACAAAATTCATAGAGAAATGCATTTGAAATACAGCAAGATTGCCTAACTACCTAAACATGAATTTAAAGCATCATCAATTAATCAGCCTCGCCACCTTCACGTTCAAGATCATCATCAAGCAATAGTTCCTCTGAGTCTCCATCTGAATCTCCACTTTCATTTGAATCTCTATCAGAATCACTATCACTATCGGAGGGTATAAGTGAAACATAATCGACGACCTTCAAGTTCGATGGAAATATGAAACCTTTAGCTTCCAAACGAGACAAAGTCTACCAACATGAAAATAGCAATGAAAAGAGAAAAAAAATTAGAAGATTGACACGCCTGCATATATTAGTTATGAACAGGGTAAAGCGAAAGCAAAACATAACGTGCACCCCTTATGAACTAAAAACACACCCAATAGGAAGTATGAAAGACACAGATTAACAATTGTCAACACCAAAGACACAAATAGCATAAATAGCATAAATAAAACAAATGACAAATCTTACGTTAACACAAGAAGTCCCAATTTTAAGCTCTTTGACATGGCGAAGGCTTTGTATAAATGCTTTGAGCATCTCTTCTTTCCCTTCTCTACGCGTTGTCTCATCATGCCCCAATTTGTCATAATTCAAGTAAGCTTTGACCAAGGAAGACACGTCTAGCAACAAAAGCTTCCACAACCACAAATCACCTCCGATTGTTAATGACGCAATATAAGGAGCATTGATTTCGACAATATCATCAAGATCCCCCCCTAGCTCTTCGGGAGGATCATATCCATAAAGCACAAACTCCTTAACACTCTTTGAAGTAATATCAATCCGCTGATAACCATAGCATTCAGCCAACTCCAAAGTTTCCAAAACAGGACTTCCGGATAATATATTTTCAATCAAGTCGTCATCTAATCCCATTTTAGAAATATACAAACTCTTGACGTTAGTCCAACTAATCGCCCCAGCTGGATACAACGTACAGCCATCCAAACTCAAACGAGTAAAACTTGAGTTGACGAAAAAGAACTGACCCAACACAAACTCAGTTTCGGAATCCTTATTCACTATTGTCAAGTAAAGGTCTTGAACATTACAACTAAAAGCGTAACGAATCCAGTTATTCAAGTGTGACTCATACTGCATATCGTAGCTCACATAAAGTCTAAATTCGGTGAGGTTAAACTGTCGACATTGTGCTAGGGTTGTGTAGACAAACACAACGAAATCGAAGAGGCGTTGATCGTTCCGTTCCGATAATTCTAAATCCAGATAATAATCAGTTTCCAAAAAAATGAGATTATGAACATAAGGCCAAAGATGTTGCCATCGTTTCGAGAGTGTGCCTGTTCTTATGGCGTATTTTGTGGAAGGTAAACGAGACAGTATATCAACTAATAAGCAATCTGGTAATAAACTTATCCGATCTTCCTCTTCTTCATCCTTCAATTCGTCTGTTTTGTTTTTCGGTGGATTTTGACATTTTTCTTCTTCCATCATTTCCATGGCGGCTGCTACTTGATTTGCCTTCCTGAAATGAAAGGTAGAGATAGGGTGTGGAGAAAGTTTTCAATCATATTGTCAATGCCAAAATAAGCCAGGCTTATCACGTACAAAGCTAATAAGCCATGTAAGCTTAAAAAAACCCATAGCATTAGCGTTATTATTACAAAACTCGTTTTGAATGATGCATATAACACTTATAAAGCTATAAAAACGCTAATTTTGTCGATACTTTCTGAAAAAGCAATTATCATTTAGCATTACGTTATTTTACACATTAAAATTGAACTATAGCTATTTTACAAAACACTTTTATAAATTAAATTACTACGGCTAACTGCTTATGGTTAACTACTCTATGTCAAGATAAACATGATATACTTGTAATCCGGAAGTTTATGTTGTGGTGCAGCTTTTGATAACTAAAACAATATTATTCAAAAAGTGGTATTCATAAAACAAGGTAATACACAAAACCCATCAGAAATAGATGAAAAAAAAAAAAAAAAAAAACAAAAAAAAAAAAACAATATTTTGGTGTTGATCATCAACAAAAATTTGGTGGTTGTATAAGAGAGATCTGATGTTTCTTACAACAATAATGAATGGATGATAACATATATCTGAATCGAAGAAGATAAGCAGAGGGTACCTGGGAATGAGCACTTTCGGGGGTTAGGGTTTCTTGAATTTTTGAGATGTGTGTGGCATATTGTGCCACTCACGTGATTTGATCATTTTATATCTCATTTATATATAGCTTTATCTTTTTGAAAATAAAGTGCCCGTTTGGTTGGGGTGTATAGCTTAGTTGGTTATAGGTAGAGCTGGCAATTTCCGACACGGACCTGTTAACACGATACGACACGACCTGCTCTTAACAGGTTTCGTGTCAGGTCTTAACATGTTTCGTGTCTTAACAGGTCCGGACCTGTTAAGACACGAATAAAATTAACATGTTTCGTGTCTTAACAGGTCCGGACCTGTTAAGAGGTTATATATATATGTTCAAAAATAAACCCTAAAACACTTTCCTCTTTATTTTCTCATATTCCCTGCGCCTCCAAATATCCAATCCTAAAACACTTTCCTCTTTTCACCAGATAATTCATTATGCGACACATCAAGAACCTGAAGATATTAGTATATTGTAATTTGTCTGATCTCAGTTTGTTTGCCAGTTAGATGTGCTTAAATTATAATGAATTGGGTCGTGGTTGTCTTGGTTCGATCTTAGACGAGGAATGGTTGTTTTAGATTACTTTAAACGTTCATGGTTTGTTGCTAACTGGAAATAACGAGACCCCAACGAGGGTGCGTTTGCTTCTGTTGTTGGGTCAACGAAGCACCCAAGAGGGTGTTTGTTGCTGTTTGCTGTGCGTGTCACAGTCACCCATAAGGGTGCATCTGGTATTGTTGGTATCAACCCTCACCACAGCCCGTGGAGGGTGTCTGGTTACTGCTATAACAGCAGCCCCAGTTAGGGTGCATTTGGTTTAGTCTCGGCTGGGAAAAAGAAGCACGACAAGGGTGTTTGTCTGCTACAACACAGCCCCAACAGGGGGCATTTGTTAACAGGTCCCTTAACAAGTTCGTGTCGTGTAACTTGTTAATGTTCGTATCGTGTTCGTGTTCGAAAAAAATGACACGATTTGTTATCGTGTCGTGTTCGCGTTCGACCTTAACAGGTTCGTGTCGTGTCGGATCTGTTATGCCAGCTCTAGTTATGGGGGCCCACCACAATGAATTGATCATACCTAAATGTGAAGGTTTTCTCATATCTTATGTGAGTGGGTGGTTTCATCATACTCTTCATTACAACAAACCAAACGCTCCCAAAATGTCCTGGACCAATTCTCCAAATTCTACAAAGGAATGATTTCCAGAGATTTCAGAATTCTCCGCTTTCCAAATTCCCTGAACTACCAAACATGAGAAATTAGCCCATTTCCATTTCCCCCCCTAATTTCTTTGTACCAAACACACCTTTAGGGTGTGTTGTGTTTCTTTTTTCCCTTAGTTAAGAGATTGAGTCCACAAACTAATTTAATATTATTTCTTTTCTAAATAGGACCCACTATTACTATATATCCCCAAGACAAAAAATATTAAGGGTGCGTTTAGTTGAGGAAAAACACCATTGTTTTCCACAAAATATTTCGTGGAAAACAAATAAAAGAAGATATCGCGTTCAAGTTAGTGTTTCCCACTAAAATTCTCTACAAAACACAAAACTCTTATTCCCAACTTTAATACACAAAACTACAAAACACTTTTTTTTTTGTTTTCACTTATTTTCCTTTGAAATACCCCTAATCCGTTTTCGTCAATTTTTATACGTTTTCATCGGTTTTTAACCATTCTTTTACGTTTTTATCCGTTTTCATCTGCTTTTTACGTTTTCTTCCGATTTTATACGTTTCGTCTGTTTTTTGCCGTTTTTGTTCGTTCTTTTACGTTTTCGTCTGTTTTTTATGTTTTAGTCCGCTTTTTAACGTTTTTGTCTTTTTTTTTACGTTTTCGTCTCATTTTTTACGTTTTTGTCCATTTGTACGTTTTCATCTGTTTCCTTACGTTGTCGTCCGTTTTCGTCCATTTTTTGACGTTTTTGTTCGTCCTTTTATGTTTTCGTCTTTTTTTATGATTTCGTTCGATTTTTTACATTTTCGTCTGATTTTTAACGTTTTTGTCCAATTTTTACGTTTGCGTCCGGTTTTGTTTTTTTTGTTTTGTTTTTTTTTTTTTTTACGATTTCGATTCTTTTTTTACGTCTTCGTCCGTTTTTTTACGTTTTCGTCTGTTCTTTTACGTTTTCGTCCATTTTTTTACGTTTTAGTATGTTTTTAACGTTTTCGTCTGTATTTTTAAGTTTTCGTCTGGGTTTTTTTACATTTTCGTCCGTTTTTATACGTTTTCGTCTGTTATTTTTACGTTTTCATCTAAATTTTTACGTTTACTTCTTTTTTTACGTTTCGTCCACTTTTTACGTTTTTTTACGTTTTAGGCCGTTTCCTTACGTTTTCGTCCGTTGTTTTACGTTTTAGTCTGTTTCCTTACGTTGTCGTCCGTTTTCGTCCAATTTTTAACATTTTCGTATGTTTTTTTATAATTTTGTCAAATTTTTACGTTTTCGTCTGATTTTTTACTTTTCGTCCTTTTTAACGTTTTTCGTCCATTTTTTACGTTTTTGTACGTAACCAACTTTTTTTTTTTTTTTTTTTTACATTTTCGACCCCTTTTTTACGTCATCGTCCATTTTTTTACGTTTTCGTTTGCTCTTTTATGTTTTCGTCTATTTTATTACGTTTTCGTCTATTTTTTACTTTTTCGTCATATTTTTTATGTTTTCATCTGATTCTTTATGTTTTTGTCAGAATTTTGACGTTTTCCTCTTTTTTCACGTTTCGTCTTTTTTTTTACGTTTTCGTCCGTCTTTTACGTTTTCGTCTATTTTTACGTTTTTTTAGGTTTCATTTGACGAAAACGTAAGAAACGGACGAAAATGTAAAAACATACGAAAATGTATAAAAACGGACGAAAACGTAAAAAAACAGACGAAAACGAATAAAAAAATGGACGAAAACGTAAAAAAAAGGGATTAAAACACTATAATTTAGAAAACGAAAAAAAAAAAAACGTAAGAAAGTGTAAAAAACGGCCGAAAACGTAAAAAAACATAAACGAAAGGACAAAAACGTAAGAAAACATAATAAAACAGGAGAAAACGTAAAAATATTGACGAAAACGTAAAAAAAATGAACGAAAACGTTAAAAAGTAGACGAAAACGTAAAAAAAAGGCGAAAACGTAAAAAAATACGAAAACGTAAAAAATCATACGGAAACGTAAAATAAGGGCGAAAACGTAAGAAAATGGATGAAAACGTAAAAAAAATGACGAAAAAGTAAAAAAAAACCCGATGAAAACGTAACAAACAAATGAAAACGTAATAAAACGGACGAAAACATAAAAAAGCGGACGAATACGTAAAAAACATACGAAAGAGTAAAAAAAAACAAACGAAAACGTAAAAAACGGATGAAAACACTATAATTTAGTGGGTCGACCCGACCCAAACCATCTGACCATGACCCGTTAGACCCATTTTTTAAATAGGACCTGTATGACCCATGGCCTAAACCGACCCAACCCGACCCGACCCGTTTGTCACCTCTAATAAAACGTAAAAATGTTCAAAAACATATAAAACTGTACAAAATGGATAAAGCCATACAAAAACGGATCAAAACGTATAAAACAGATGAAATAGGAAATTTTACTTTATGTCGAATTTAATGTTTTTATGTCGCATTGTTGTCGCTTGAAGATTTTTTATGTTATTTGATGTTATATTTTACTTTTTTAATTCTTTATTTTCTCGTATTAGATTTTTTTAGTTATTTTATAATTTAGTTTGTTAGTTTATAATATTTGTTTTTGTGTTTTGAAGATTTTTATAATATTACAAAGGTGAATAAAGAATTGAGATAGAAAACAATAACACTTAAACATGTTTTCTTGTTTTGCAAAATGGAAAACACAAACACATGTTTCTCGAACTAAACACGTTTTTTAAATTTTTCATTATTTTGTGGAAATAAAACTCCCCTCACCTTTCCTATAAAACAAGAAATAGGAAATGAAAGAAAATGATTTCCAACTAAACGCCACCTAACCCTCGCTCATATAGATATAGGACCCACATGATCCTTTAGCTAAAAAAAGAAAGAAACACCCCCTTATTTTGAAATTTTGATAATATCTGTTAAATAATAAAGAAAAATCCAGATTTAAGCATTTTTGTAAAAGAGTCTTTGATGGAAAATCAAATTTGACCGATAATAGAGCTTCCTTTTGTCATTTGACTAAACTGAACCACATGAATTTTCAGGTTGTTCAGTCGTTGTTTCAGAAAGGATTTTTTTTTAAACGGTAAGGTGTCGTTTAGTTCGTGAGAAACTTTTTTATTTTTCTGTTTATAAATTCTTAGAGAAAATATTAGTTTTTCTTCTCTAAAAAAGAGTTGAGAATTTTGAAAACCCGTTTAGATATAATTATATTTTTCTATTTTTAAAAAATAAAAAGATGTTTAGATGAAGTTCTTTTCAAACATTTTTTTCTTTTACAAAATCAAACTTTTTTCCATATTGGATCTTTGCACGTTTTTATCCGTTTTATACGTTTTTGTACGGTTTTATACGTTTTCATCCGTTTTTCCCGTTTTTGTACGTTATCATTCGTTTTTATCCATTTTTATGCATTTCATCTGATTTTATTATGTTTTACACGCTTTTAAACTTTTTGTCATCCATTCTCGTCCGGTTTCATCTGTTTTTGTCTTTTTGTTTACGTTTTCGACCATTTTTTAATGTTTTTGTCTGTTTTTTACATTTTCGTGTGTTTCTTTTTACGTTTTAGTATGGTTTTTTACTTTTTTGTTTTTTTTACGTTTTCGTCTGTTTTTTACGTTTACGTCAAATTTTTTACGTTTTTGTTAGTTTTTTACGTTTTCGTCTTTTTTTTAACGTTTTAGTCAATTTTCTTACGTTTTCGTCTGTTTTCTTACGTTTTCATCAAATTTTTTATGTATTCATCCATTTTTTATGTTATCGTCTCGATCTTTATGTTTTTGTTTGTTTTTTACGCTTTAGTGGGTTTTTTTTATGTTTTCGTCCGATTTTAACGTTTTCGTCCATTTTCTTACGTAAGATAACGTAAGAAGACGTAGAATAACGTACAAAGCATATAAACTTACAAAATCATATGAAAATGAACGAAAACGTACAAAAAGGACGAAAACGTAAAAATGGGCAAAGATGTAAAAGAATGGACGAAAATGTAAGAAACAGACGAAGACGTAAAAAACAGAAGAAAACATAAGAATTGACGAAAACGTAAAAAAACGAAAATAACCGTAAATAAGCGGGCGAAAACGTAAAAAAAGACGAAAGCGAAAAAACGGTCGAAAACGTAAAAAGCAGAAAAACACGTAAATAATAGACGAAAACGTAAGAAAATGAACAAAAACGTAAAATAACAGAAGAAAACGTATAAAAAACGAACGAAAGCATAAAAAAAAAAGGTAAAAACATAAAAAAAAAACAGATGAAAACGTAAAAAAAATAGACGAAAACGTAACAAAACAGACGAAAACGTAAAAAAATGACAAAAAAGCAAAAATAAAAAAGATGAAAACGTAATAAAAGTTAAAATGTATTAAAACGAATGAAAAGGTAACAAAAACATGTGAAAACGTAAAAAACCAGATGAAAACGTAAAAAAACAAACGAAAACGCAAAAAAAAAAAAAAAAAAAAAAAAGGATGCAAACAAATAAAAACGGACGAAAACGTAAGAAAATGAGCGAAAACGGACGAAAACCTAAAAAGTAGACGTAAACATAAAAAATGGGACGAAAAGGTAAAAGAACGGACGACAACGTTAGGAAACGTATAAAAACATTAAAAAAAATGATGAAAACGGTTAAAAACGTATAAAAACGTATGAAAATAGATGTATGAAAAGTGAGAATGAAAAAAGTGAGAAAAGTAGAATGGGCTTTTCAAATTTGTAGTTAGAGAATGAGAATTTCATATTTTTTGAAAATTGTTGGAAGAAAATGTAATTAAACAGATTTTCAAATTTTCCTTTTTCATATAAAAATTGTAAAAATAGGAAATTTTTCACCAACTAAACGGCCCATAAACTTTTCACATCCTACATCACCTATCTAACAATTGCTTCTAGCGAAGCTGAAACCCACAATTTTTAGGTTGGTGTGAAACTCACATACCTCTAGGTCTTAAAAAGGATTTTAATTATGCATTTAAGTTAACCAACCCTTCTAATAATGATTTTTAAAACCGAATCACTTTTTCAGACGGTTTTCGATTCAACCAATCAAACTGACCGGTCCGATTGGGTTTCCAAAATAGTCATTCTAATGTGTTTTTGTAAGCGTTGATATATGTTTTCTTTATCTTTTATGAGATTAATGCAAATTATACTTACCAAATTAACTTTTGAATAGTCCTGCTTCATTCAACTTAAAAAGTATTATGCATTTTTCTTTTCTCATATCTATTAATTAACATTACACATGTTTCACCCCATAGTTGTGTTAGATGACTTAGTTATGGCCTAAGCCTAATTGTGGGCTTAGGGTTCATAGGTTTTAGGGTTATGATTATGTTGCTTGTTATAAAGTCATATGTCTATTATAAATAGACGTCACAACCTCTTATGTGAAAACATGCTACAAAAACAAAGCATTAAACCAAAAATAATTAGTTGTTGAAGAAATCTGTCAACATGCGAAGACAAATCTTCAAACTTGAAAGTCACATACGGGATAAACCAATGTATCATTTTTTTTTCATACTGGATAAATCAAGTATGCTTTTGACACAATCTTTGGCGTCTAAGGATTTAGTTAGGAATTTACCTAAACTCAAATTTGATCAACACTTTTGCGACGCTTGTAAAATTGGAAAACAAGCACATTCAAGTCACAAAGTTAAGAATGACCTCTAGATGCCTAGAACTCCTTCACATGGATCTCGTCGGTCCATCCGCCATACAGAGTCACGGAGGAAATCTCTACACCTCAGTAGTAGTAGACGATTATTCTAGGTACACTTGGACTAGATTTCTAAAGAACAAAACATAAGCTTTCAAGCATTTCAAAATTTTTAGTAAGAAAGTCCAAAATCAACTAGATTGTTCAATAGTTTCTATTAGGACGGATCATGGTCGAAAATTTGATTATGAAGTGCAATTTGGGGTATATTGTGATGCTAATGATATTACTCGCAATTTCTTGGCTCCACGCACTCTACATTAAAATGGTGTAGTTAAAAGGAAAAATCGTACTCTACAAGAGATAAGTAGAACGATGTTGAATGAACAATCCATACCATAAAAGTTTTGGTGTTATGCCGTAGACACCTCAATTTATATACTCAATAGGATTCTGATTAGGCCAATCGTAGGAAAAACACCATACGAAATCTTGAGAGGTAGGAAACCTAATCTAGATTACTTCAAAGTGTTTGGAAGCAAATGCTTCATTTTAAACACAAAAGATTATCTCACAAAGTTTGACCCAAAGTCTTACGAATGTGTCTTCCTATGATATTCCTAAAATACTAAAGCCTATGTAGTTCTAAATAAGGAAACCATGAAAGCCGAAGAATCACTTAATGTTACATTCGACGAAAGTCCTCCCCCAAGTAAGACATCACCCTTGGAGGATGATGATTTAGTTGAAAAAGAAGCGATTAAGGAAAATGATAAGAAAAACTTAGAAAATGACATTGAGGATGAAGTAGTCAAAGTTGACAAAGCTGTCAACATTAAGGAATCCAAGAACCAGTCTCTAGATAATGTCATAGGAAACCTAAACCAAAGAACACTTAGGTCACAAGCCTAAAACAAAAGTAATTTCTTTTATTTTATATCTACCGTATAACCTAAGAATATCGGTGAAGCTATAAAGGACGAAAGTTGGGTAGTTGCCATGCAAGAAGAATTAAATGAATTAACTGTAAATCAAGTTTGGGATTTAGTACCACTACCTAGGAATCAAACCATCATAGGAACTAAGTGGGTATTTAGAAACAAACTTGATGAGAATGGCGTTGTGTCTAGGAATAAGGCCAGGTTAGTGTCACAAGGCTATAATCAACAAGAAGGAATAGATTACGATAAAACGTAAGCCCCAGTAGCTAAATTAGAGTCTATTAAGATACTTCTTGCTTATGCTTGTGTACTAGATTTTAAGTTATATCAAATGGGCATGAAAAGTGCATTCTTAAATGATTTCATCAACGAGGAGGTGTATGTTGCACAACCTCCGGGATTCGTTGATTTCGAGAAACCGAATCATGTTTATAAACTCAAGAAAGCACTATATGGCCTTAAACAAGCTCCTAAAGCTTGTTGCGATAGATTAAAGGATTTATTGCTTAAACATGAATATATCATGGGGATGGTAGATAATACAATTTTCACGAAAAGAAATTCACATCCCATCATTGTTCAAATATATGTCGACGACATTATATTCGGTTCAACCTGTCAAGAGTTCTGCGATGATTTTGAAAAAATCATGGATGACGAGTTTGAGATGAGCATGATGGGTGGATTAAATTTCTTCCTTGGTCTACAAATAAAATAAATGAAAGATGGTATTTTCTTTAATCAATCTAAATGTATTAAAAAGATGCTTAGGAAATTTGAATTAAAAGAGTCTAAACCAATTAAAACGCCCATGTTCTCGGATACGAAACTCACGAAGGATGTAAGATATTGGATTTCACATACACATCATAACATTAACACAATGAGCACATAGATGGTTTTAGAGAGAGAAAGAGTGGGACATTCTAGTGAGAGAAACTTGTATAATATTAGATTACCAAAGAACATCCAACCCTCTACCTTGCAAGGTAGAGGGTATTTATAGGTTACAAGCTAAACGACCTCCTGACGGCCTGTGGATCAGGGATACAGTGGGTAAAGACCCGTCCTTCCTCCACGGTGTTGCACTAGACTATTTTACGCTACTGACTAACTACATAACAACATAAATAAGTAACTAACGATTAGTCTACGAGCTAACTTATGCTAGATAATAGTTGGGGTGACCGACTCTTCAATACAGGAATTTTCTAATTCCTAACAATCTCCCCCTAAGGGAGGTCACCCCATGTTTTACATTTCAAATCCTAGCATTCTATTCTTGACTTTGTTCTTGAGCTCGTAGACAAAACAACTTCAACATCGCAATCTTTGTGCATAAGTAGTGCAACTTCAAAGTCTGCACAGATTTGTACTTTAAGAGGAGGTCATTAATGATCTATGAGATGATAATTAGGAGCCATCTTTTGAGATCATCAGCTATCATCAGTCTCTGAGACATCCTTTGTGGTGTTGGTATTATGTGATTTTGTGACTTTAGGACCGACATGCTCACATTCTGGATCATGATTTCTTCACATCAGAGTAGCGGAAGCATTTGTTGAATCATGATATTGGCAGCAGCGTAGCAGAAGCATGGAGTGAAAATATCAGAGTCATTGATGCACTTATCATGATTTCTTTTGAGATGAATGTGTAGTGTGAGCATGCGGCTATGGATTGACAGCTTCATTCTGATCAGCTGCAAACGTCGGGTGTACCTGCATACAACAGTTAGCAATAAATCGCGCGAAAGTGTCTTTGATCACTTTCGTTGAATTGAGGTACACGGCCCACGGTTCCCCGTTGATCAGTACAAGTACTGCCTGTGATCAGGTAGGATTCCTAAGAATCTCCTTGACAGGGTTTCGCAGCTGTTCTAGCTGTTCTCAAACCGGAACATCTCAAAGAAGACAACACGGAGTGAGTGAACCAGCGAATTTTTAGTCCACTGATTGATGAAAAGAGTTTTGAAAAAGCAATCGTGTATTGCTCAATAGAAATTGTTTTTGCAATACAACGAAGGTTTTCTTGAAAATCAATTATCAATCATAAAAACACCTTTTGGTTTGAAAAATTAGTACACGGTCGATGTGCTAAAGAAAAGAGTTTTTAAGCACAATGACCGGTTTTTCAAAGGTATCCGTCAATCCATAACCTGAACCAGGATTGATTCAAGAGATTGAATCGCCCCATTGTTTCTGTTCAGTTGTCACATGGTTAATCTATAAAATAGATCTCACATGCCACCTACCAGGAGCTTGTTTGATGTTGGCTCCAGAAGGCTTTCCATCTTCATTGTGAATATGTAAACACATCACTCAGATGTTCTAGCAATACCACAAGGATAGTGCGTAGGACTCAAGATATAATCTCTCTTTCCACATTGTGTGAAACAGAGAGTCTTCATTGAAAGTGTCCTAATGAGATTTATTGATGATCTCGTGGCTCTAGACTCAATTTGTGCATATTTGGATCCTGTGCCGGAGACTAGGGAGAGGGTCTCCTTCTTCAATATCAACCATCTCTAAGAGAAAGTCGATAGATAATGTCGGTTCCCCGTGAGAATGAAACAAGCCCTTTTAAGAGGAACTTGAGTGGTTTGGAAAGTTGAAGTGCAGTGCGTCACTGGGTCCATGACGTCTTGTCTTCAATACCGATGTTACCATCAGTAGCATATGAATTGAACCCGGTTTCTGCCCTAAGGTTGAATACATGGAGGGCTATTTGTTTTCACCCTTTTCTCATTCAATTCTGTTTAATTCTTCAACCCCTTCAGTGCTTACCGAGACTTCATAGCTAGAACCTTGTTGGGTTTATTCCAGTACTAGCTCAGTCTTAGTCCGCACTCTTCCCATATCTCATTTTTCTCCTTTTATCATCATACCTAAGGACTTCTACACTAACTAGTGGATTGTCCCTGGGTAGATCCCTCCGGTTCTGGCGGATCATGGGAACACATACCTAACCTTATCATCCTTATATCACCGTACATAAAGTAGAGTTGGTCGGTCTATTTGGTATTGTTCATCTGCCATTGGAACCAATTGAAAACCATTTGAAAATCAATTCAGATACTTGTGATATATTATCAAAGCATTTTGTACCTGAATTGTTTTTGATATTTTTAGAACGAGAACTCCCCCTCAACATGTGTATCAAGTATTTGAAAATGTTTTGCACACGGAGGCAAGAGAAAGAATTACCTTCTTTGATTAACATTTTCTAAAAGATATCAACATCACTTCCCACATCAAATCAAGTAGATATAGCATTTCCGAGAAGGATGAGGTTTCCATAAATTTGCTCCCCCTCAATATGTGCCTCGAGGTTTGAAAAGATTTTTGCACATACTAGAGGGAACCCTTTATCATCAAAGGATTAGAAGCCATATGATCAAGGTACCTTAAAAACATTTAAAGTTGAATTTGCAAAGATTTAAGTGATGTGTACCCTGATGACTTGAATTTGCAAAGAGAGTTCTCCCCCTTAATATATGCTTCGAGATTCGAAAATTGTTTAGCACATATAAGAGAGAAGTTTGCACAAAAATTGGTCATCTTATCTTTTAACATCTTTCATATTTATATCACATTTTCTCCCCCGATCAAAAATCTTAAATCCTTTGAGATTTTGGGTCTCAAGTGATTTAAATATGTATGAGGTAAAATATTTGTAGGAGAAAAATGTGTCCGATTTTATATGATCAAAAATGGACAACACAGATGTTTCCCTTTTTTTACAAGGGGAAACCACAGTACAGATCCTAGCACTATTACATGTATTACAGTTGTTCATATTTATTACACCACATATTACACATAGTTAAAAACACACCATAATCAGTATCCCGAAGAAGTCTTCATTCAGTCCTCTGAAGAAGTTTGTAGTGACCATCACGAAGCCTTCCACCAACAAAACTTTCAAGGCTGCGGAAGATTATATTTTAGCCTG